>VZRV01000635.1:251329-484814 GCA_013398115.1 Falcunculus frontatus
TTTTTTTTTTTTTGTGATGTACAGCCTGGCTGGTGGCTTGTGCTGGCCTCACTTGAAGTCTCTACAATAATGCCCATACAAAGGGAATTACACAAGTATTATTGAAATCTCAGGGACTGGGAAGGTCCTTCGAGTATAATTGTGAGGACTGTGACTCCAGCAGCTTGGAGGAAGAGAAATTGTCCATCCCAAAAATCTTTCAGGAGAAAGGACAGTGGGTTTTTACTACCCTATGACTGAGAGGAAAGCCAGGAATTCTCAACAGTTTTACTCCCTGCCCTGCTCCAGGCGGGTGGTAGGAATTTGGGCTGTGCTGACTTGATCCAACACGAGAAAATCCTACAACCATTCTATCTCCATGCCATAACCAGTCCACTGAATAATTAAAACATCAGCAGGTGCCTGCAAACAATTGCCCACAAGTGTAGACTCTCTTGGTACTAAACAGATTTAAAATTTTCAGCAGAGATAATGATTCCTACAGCAAATTTAAATGAAACTTATAAATACATAACTGAAAATTGGACCATGACACAGTTAAGAGCATTTCTTTAGGTGCATCACTGCTACTGGTGTTCCATTTTCTAGAAAGCAGGACATGGTAAAGTGCAATGATATATCATTATGAAACACTGTTTGGAAGCTCACTTGACCTTTCAATCTTGGTACTTTCCATATTAATCCCATGCTGCATAAATTATAAGAGGGAAGATAAATATTTAGTTTCTTACTGTTCTGAACAAAGTCCCATAATGTTTTCTTTGCTGGCTGGAGCAATTCAGAGCAACCAGGAAGGAGGCAGGCAGCCTGGTTGTCTTCCCAGGATACTGGTAACACAGACTGCACATCTAATTGCAAAAACAGAGAGTAAGAAACGGAATTGCAGGCAGGTTTTTTTCAGATTTTCAGAGAGACATAAATACAGGAGAGTGGAGGAAGAAAGGGAAGTAGAAGACTAAGGAAAACTACTTTATTCAATTCACTGACACTGTGGTACCTAAATTTGCTGTTGATTTATGGAAAGGCTTTCAAAGCCCTCTCCCTCAAATTAATATTCAGTACAAATTACTCTCAGAGGTTTTGAACATTTCCCCACCAAGTACTCCAGAAAAAAAACCCCAAAAGATCCTTCCAAATCAAAACATACAGCTCAGAATCTGATTTTTCTTTTTTCTCTGATTTATCAGCCAAAATTAAGACTGTTTGGTATGAAAATTTTGCCCAGAGGATTTACATATATGTAAGCAATTTTCCTCTTATTCCCACCACAGTGTTGGAGTCAAAAGCATTTCAAGAACTTTATCAAGTTGCCCAGTAGGTCTAATGGTTAATTCAAACCAATTACCCTGAGTAACATCAGTGCTTTCTTTAACTAATTTATCCTTGGCTATCTTCAGTGAGCTAAATCCGTGTACTCAAGCCTCTTGCAAGTTCCCATGAAGTTTAGCTCCAGTTTTTGGCTTCAGCAGATGCAGAAATTGCACAGCGCAAGGACTGTGAGTTAAATCACTATTGCAGATGATTGTAGATCTTCAAGGGAAGAGGTCGATGTTGGGTCTTTATATATACAGTGTTGGTATCACTTGTGAAACTGGAGGGACAAGTTAAAGCAGAGAAGTGAGAAGGCTGGGAGACAGCTGATTAAAAACGGATAGCTTGTATTTCTAGGAAGTTTGAAACGGTTTAATTGTCTCTGTTTTTTTTTTTTTTTTGATCTTGCTGGCAACTTGAACAGCTGATGTCATAGACTTCTTAGTTTCCAGATTCTAACAGAATTGACACACATCAAATAAACAATCAATTTTTGTATAGAGCAGACTTGGAATTTGTAAGGTGTGTTCAGCTGCTGCGTTTCCTGGCCTTTTACAAGCTCTTCATTTCACTAAAACAACAATATAGTGATGGTCCTGAGACAAAAAGGACTTCCAGAGCCTTTAGAGGGAGTCCTATACAAAGAGTAAGTGTGAAACTCCTGAAGTCTATCTTATCCCCTCATCGAATGTTAATGGGATTTGTATTGATTCATTGACAGGAGATTACACTCCTTAGTGTCTTTGTCATTAATACTTATTGGTAAAATGTACAACATGTGGAAGGTCAATATCTCATCCATATCCTTTCTTTTTTTTTCCAATTTGGTTCCTAGTAGCTGGAAAAGGGGCTCTGAGATAACAGCCACGTGCAACAGGGGTTGTTAAAGAGGCCCCAGCTACCAGCAGCCAAGAGGAAATCTTCAAACATTGATTTTCACAAACAGATTGACTTCACTTCTCCCTATACACAGTACCAGAACGATTAAAAAAAAAAAAAAAAAAGTTAGACAAATATTTATACATATGGCTAATGAGAACACCTGGCATAGCAGGAAAACAAGCTAATGGGAAAGAGATGGAATGGATGTGGATCTCCTGGTGTGTATTGCATCCCAAGCAACTTGTTTCCTCTACTCATGTCTCCTTCAAAGAGCCTTTTGCTCCAGAGAATGAATGTGCTGGAGCTGCTGCCCCTGAAAGCAATTGGGTTCCTGCTCTACCACAGGGCAAAAGCAAAAGCCACCCTCCTTTGGAGGAGGGCTTGTTAAAACCTTCAGGTGCCACTGCCTTTGCAGGGATGTTGAGCAGGCTGGCGATGGCATTTGGACAAAGACATTTGTCTCCCAGGACCTGGGCTAGCACCACCAATTTATCTCAAGCTGACCACAAAGCAACCATCACCTGATAAAGACTTTCATTTATTGCCAGTGACTGGTGAACCTCTGGAGGTTTGCTTGGGACAAATACCAATTCAGCTGCCAAACCTTATCTGAACTATCTGAACCTCTAGTGTCTAAAAGAATTGGGCTGGAAATCTCATCAGATAAGGATTTACTCTGTGATTGACTCTAGTTATTGCTTCCAGATGGGTTAGAATTACTGACATAACTGTCCCTTTTGCTTGGTATTTGGTGTATCCAATTCTGGCTCAGAACATGGGAGAAAAGTATAATTGACCAAAAAATATATGTATAATTTATATTGTTTAAATGTTGATTGTTCTTAATTTTCTTAGTTTTTATCGTCTAGTCTCCATTTCCTAGTTGTTCCTGAACTGTAGAGAAATCTGTACTTTTTCAGCAGAGAGCCCTCTGATTTCAATGAAATCTTTGAACATTGGCCTGCCTTGTTTTGGCAAGTCATAATAAAAGTAGATAATCAGGAAGGGTGGGAGATGATCATACCACCTCATTTAGGAGAGATGATGAATGAAAAGCCTGTATACATACTGCTAATTGAACAGCCTCACTGTACTTTTATTCTTTTTTTCTCCTTGCATAAAGAAGTCAGATAAATAAAGTATTCTGTTGAGAGATGCTCACAACAATTCCATTTCTAAACATTTCCCTTGCTTATTTACATTTTTACAGTGTACTCACATTTTTCAGTGCAATGGTTCATTCAATCAACAAGTCTTCCCCCCCCCNCCCAATTTCTTGGTTTTCTGACATTCTGAGAAATTGTTTACTGGTGTTGATTGACAACAGTGCCCACCTCCTTGGCCAGACTTTTTCTGAACAAGAGGAAAACTGAAAATTCCTTTGTCTTACTCTTACGGAATAACCCAAAGGCTACTGTAGCAGTAAAGAAGCAACCAGAAAGACAATATTGTTGGCATGAGGAGGGAAAAGTCTGGCACCGACAATGGGCCAGGAATCTGTGAGAATGAGAAAGTTGAACTTTACATGAGAAGTGCAGGATACAGACAGGAACTGAGGTTGTTCAGATGGTTTTTTAGTGTCAAGCCATTGCTTGTTAGGGGCTAGCAGATGCACCAGAGGGATTGGGATAAAAAGGGAACAGAAGTTGGTAGGTTTGAAAAAGCAAAGTGTATCTTGCAAAAGAGAAGACAAAATGTCCATTACTGTAAATCCGTGGTATGTCCACAAGCACCGTGAGATTTTGATGGTGCAGCATCTTCATACAAGGCTGTCTAGTGATTAGGAAGGGGGGAATTCCCAAATGACTACAGGTTGATGGTCCTTCTAGTTCTCTAGACTGTCTGTGACAGTGTCAATTTTGAAAGAGGAACTGTGGAGTCATTTCCCAAGGGAAGTAATGGAAGTCCCATGTCAGGGGACTTTTACAACTACACCAGACAAAACACTAGAAAATGTACTGTAGCTGTAGCGAGCAATTCTGCATCAGCAGGGAGATGGGTTGAATGATCTAATATGGCTCTTCCATCTGCAATTCCTGTGAGTCTATGAATCACATTTCTGTGTGGCAGTGCAGCCGAGTAAATACAGTGCAGAGCAGTAGCAGCAGCTATCTTGGTATCTCTGTAACAGTAACATGAGTAAATTAGGCAGACAAATTCCAAAAAGGGATATATTTGAGTCTCCAGTTCTAAATCCATCTGTTCAAACTGGCTATAGCACAGTGTGCAACTGCTAATTCCTAAGTGGTTCAGGCTGGATAACAAGATATTTTGTGTCAGGTATGCTATTAGCAGAGAACTAATGCATTATTGGTTCCTGTTTTGTTGTACAGAGATAGTGTTCCCTAACTGGGCACATTTTGGATTAATACAAAGACTGGCCCAGCTATCTATAGCCTCTGTGAATTTTAACTTTAACCATATGGAAGGATCTTGCAAAAGTAGACTATAAAAATTGAAAATATGTCAGTTTAAGATGCAAAGTGTCTTCTGACTGGGAAAGCAAGGGTGGAAGGATTGAAACATCTTATTACCAGACAAATGTGCTCAAGCTTTATCCTGGTCCTGTGCCTAGATGATCCAGACAGAAATGAATTCATGGACAGTTGGGTGGGTGTCAAAGCTGACCATATGTCAGACTAACCAAACATTTCTTTTGTGCATCCAACCAAGTCCAGTGGGTCAACTAGGCTTAGAAAAACCTCTAACTTTTTGATTGATTTGGGAAAGGGAAATATCAAAAATATCAACCTCCACTGTCAACAGTAATCACCACTGAACAGGATTATGTGGAACAAACTTTCAAGATACTTTTGTGGAAATAAGGGCCATACACAGAGATGTTACACAGATGTTATACAGTTGACAAAAAGTCCAGTATTTCACTGATTACTTCACAGGAGAAATTTCTCTAGCAGCCAGGAAGATGCTTTTTCATAAATCAACAGGAAAGGAAGCATTTATGACTTTTCTTGTTCTTTTAATTCTGGTTTGAAACTCCTACAATCCCAACCATCAAAGGCTTATGTTTCTCATTGCTGCTCAATCCATCCCCTCACAGCCATAATCTATCCACAGCCCTTCTCAGCTATCTTCATTAAGTGTAACTCCATTACCTGGAATTGTACCATGATGTTTCTGCCACACCTGTGGGACCATAGTTGATGACTGGTGATCCCAAAAAGTCTTTTCCCCTTAACCGGCAAGAGTGCAAGAAGGTCACCACCTCCAGAGCATCACTTCTAATGGGGGAGGCTTCAACACCTACAGCACATCCAAACCCAGAGGCTGGGCATTTATACGGGACATCATTTGAGACTAAATACGTACATCTATTTGTGTGTTTGAGTATCTCAACCACACCACGGAATATCCAGGTTTTTAGCTGTCAACAGGCCTCCGTGAGTACCCTGACTATTGACGAACATACTGAAGAATTCACTTTCATGATATCTAGACCTGGTGATTTATTCATTCTGAACTGCAGCATCATCTCTTCATCATTCATTTTTCCCTCGTTTAAAAAGTTTCATTCACCCAGTCATAAATAAGTAAGTAAATAAATAAATAACCAATTCCACACCTTTGTGAAGAATGAAATTGAGCTGTTTATAAATAAAGAATAAGCTGAAATGCATTTGCATAAACTGTTTGATAAACACTTAGGAAAAGAGCTATTGGGGAAAAAAAGTCCATCTTTGTATTTTTCACTGGAAAAATACATTTTCAGGTAGGAGAAATATTTGCACCTTTCCTTCTATTTATGAACTGACTTGGTACAAAATTCGTTACCAGAAAATGTTGAAATTGGTAACAGATTACTGCTTGAATGCAATAGTTAGAAAGTTTTTCCACTAATACTTAAAAAAGACTTGGGCTTGTTTATTACTGTTAAGGGAGAATGTCTTGTCTGTAGCTGTCTTAAGGTTTGGCACCTGATCTGGACAAATCAGCCAAATCCCCTTGACAGCCAAAGGAAAGAAGCAGGCTCCTTTCCAGCCCGGCCCAAGAAAGACACCTGCAGTAGGTGCTATGAAGAGCTATAAAGAGACAACCTGAACAAGTAGCTTTGACATCTAAATTTTGGCTGGTTAAAGCTGGATTAGATGAGTTCCCCCATAAGGTCCTCTCAAACTAAGAGAACAGTTGTTTCCCATGCTATTTACAGTTGTTACTCAATGGCCAAAGGACCTATAGGCATCAGATGAACTCTATCTGTATAAACCCACTAATACCAAAATGCAGAATCTTTTCCATGGCTGTAGAATGAATGCCAGCATTTAACAATTAGATGTGTGTATTTACATTATATCTGTTTTGTACCTGGATTTACAAGAAAGGGATCTACAATTACAACAAATAAAGTGCTTATATGACTTCAGAGCAAAATAGACTGCAACTAAACTCAGGAAGGATTATTATTACCTGTAGGTTTCTGGATTAAGAAAGGCATTCACCAAGAGGTTTGTACTACAATATAGCCCCCAAACTTAAATGTTGTGACATTAGCAAGTAGCTTATAATTAAAGTATGTTGCCATTTCACCAGGCTTTCATTTATAGGATAAAGTGCAAATTCTATTCTCTGTGAACTTTAGATACATCCAACTTTTTTCTTTGTTCTTTTCTTTAAAGCTTTGCAACAAATGCATCTCCATATGCTTATATTAGTTAATCTAGTATTAAACATATTGGCTGCGCAAAATGTTGGCATGCATTAATAAATGTTTTCATTTTTTTATTCTTTTTTTTTTTCCCCCTTACTTTAAATTTTTCCTTTGACTACACAAGCAACAGCTGTCTAGCTTCCTGTTCAGTACTGGATCTAATGCCTCTACAGAAATCTAGGTCAAAACACTTGGAATGCATGAATATCAAACAGAGTTTTCAAAACAGCAAATGAATACATCTTTAACTGGTGACATTTTCCTGTAGCATATGGCTGCAAGCTCAGGGGACTGCATGCTTTTTTGATGAATATGTTCCGTCAAAAACTAAGGAATGGCAGTGGGCTTATATCACCTTCTGTTTTGCCTTATGAAATGATAATACAAACTCATAAATGGATACTACTATCACAAGACTCCTGCCTTTTGTCCAATCCCAAAGTAGTACAAGGCCTACTGGTTAAGAGCCTCACTCTTTGGTCATGTTAAAGTATGAAAGATAACTGTCAAAGATGCATTTTTGTAAAGCACTTGCCCATGTCACGGAGGGCGTAAGATTACCTGCATTTCCATACGAGTGGAAAACAGCAACATACGGTAGCAGGAAAGAGGCACACATTAATTCTAGAATTCCACTAAGACATTAAATCCTGCATATAATTTCTTCAAAAGAATGGCACGGTATAAAAAAGGTAATATTAATGTAGTTTAGCTTGACAACACAAATATGCAGGGAAAGTTGTACATTTTTAATGATAGAAATAAGAGAATACAAGAATAAAGAAATAAACTAAAATTAAAGTACTGGCATCTCAATAAACCCCATATCAACATGAAAGTGCCAGTCCAAAGAAAGCTGCTCTAACAAGCTTGTCTGCTCCTCTCTGAGAAGAAAGCACAGAGGTTTGGCAGCAACACCAGAGACTGTTGAATAATTAACCAACTACCAATTCTGACCAGTAGGAAACGATGGAGCAATTATTTCTGGTCATGTATCCATCTTCTCAAACAGTAAAAAAATATTCCTGTCTAATACCTCCTCAGGCTTATGAAACAGGCAGAAAATCTTCCAAATACTCTTGAACATTCCATAAGATCTAGGGTTGGAAATGCATGTCAGCTGGAAGTACATGGGCTGACCTGTGGGATTTGCAGGGGCTTGTGCAGGGTTTTAAAACGGGAATGTGGCCAAGGTCTCTGCAGGTTCTGACCGCCACTACCCTGTGAGATGTAGTGGGGCAAACAAATCCTGAATTCAGGTTCTGTTCAAAGCAGCCAACAGGTTTTTTCTGGGTTGACACTCATGGAGCAAATGTGAGAATTGAGCCCAATTTAGATAAATTCTGATCATACAAAATTGTTTTCATATGAAAGTATGATTTTAAACAGCTGTTTGAGTGACATAAAGGCTGTGTGCTGCTGAGTATGTGTCAGGCCTTCTCCTGTATTTTGAAGTTTCTTTTCAGTTATGAAGACTCCCCCACACTTTCTGCCCTTCTTTATCTCCCAAGTGCCATATTACAACAATCAAGAACCTAAATTTCATTGTTCCTCTCTGATACTTCACCAGTTTCACACCACCTTGCTGGTTCAGCTTGTAGCTCCTGGCAGAGACTGAGGAAATAGAGTCTGAGAGGGAAAAAAAAAATCAGAATTCAGTGGATTTTGAGTAGGTTTTTTAACAGTTTTTTTTAAATAAAGCCAGTTCACACTTTGAGCAAGTGTATTTCTAATAAACATCTCTATCATCATAATATTTATAGTGGGGGTAAACTGATTAAACAATGGATGTATTTAGCCACTCGTGACCCCTTCTGTATGTCACCCAGTGGTCCACTTAATATCTTCTCCCTGGCTGAGAAATATTAACAATTCATCCCATGTTATCTATTTGAATGACTCTTTTTTATTTCAACAAAATAAAAAATAAGGCCATTTTTCCAATGCCTTTCTGAGCAGTTGGATGACATATTTTTAAAATATTCTTTCCATTTATGACACTTTAAATTTTTATTGTTGTAATGGTTTAACTTAGGTACATTTTTTTATCTTAGGAAAGTAGTCAAATTTAAATTCACTTGATGTTGGGTAAATGAACCAAAATGCCTGGTTGGTACCAGATGTGAAGTAACAAATTAAATTATTTCATTTTGAAGATTAAGATATATTTTCTCTGAAGTCAACAGAAAAAAATAGTACAACTTAGCTGCACTTTCCTTAGTTCTAAAATTCCTCTATTTACATTAAACAGAAGGACATGTATCAGTCCAGCTATGGGAAAGAGCAAGCCAGCAGAGCTACACAGCCAACTGAGCAGGGACAGTAATGTTTGAGCTGTGAAAGCAAAGCTCATTTATGTTCTAAGCTTATTTTATTTTTCTTAAATCAACATTAAGAAGGAAAAGTTGAGATATTAATTACCCGTTTATTGCCAATGTAGCGGAAAATGTAATTTATAGACCACTTGCAAAAAAAGTGCCTGCTTAATTTAAGAACTCAAATTATTCAAATAACATTTTGAATTTGATTATTCGTATAATTGAAATGTTGCTCTCACAGCCTGAATTGCTTCTCTGAGTTACAACCTGAGCAACAGTTAACTAAGATCACACTCACTGTGGAGATTGCTATAAATGTGAGCAGGAAAGGGAGGGAGACTAAGCCAATGTACAGCACTTACCTGGAGAAATTTATGGGCCAAGCATCAAGGTTTAATTGGAATTTGACATTTTCACAGGCTCTCTACACACAAAGTTGTTGCCACACCCTAATTTTCCCATATGGACTATATCAAATTAATTTGGTCCCACAAATCTGCATCCCTGAAATGAGTGATGTGCAGAAAGCAAACTGTCTGTGTCTGAACTGTCTGTGCCTTCGATCAGGCATCGATCAGTGCGTTGTGACCAAGGCACAACCAAATTTATATTCTGGTTCACCAAGCCAGAAATCCTGGTACTGCAGCACTACAGATCTTGAAAGTGAAGTTTCCCAGTCCTTTTCTAAGAGCCTCCTGAAATCTTTACAGTATATTGCCACTGAAAACAGTCTGTGGAACATTAACACTGAAAGCAGGGATCTGTACTTCTGAAATTCTGACACGGATAATATGAAATATATTCCCCTTTTCTGCAATGCCAAGAAATACAGTGCAGAATCAATACACCCACATACAGGCTATCTATTGACTAAAATCTTCATTTTGCTTAGGAAAGATACCTTTGAACTCAAAGATATCTGCTTGTATCTTTGCAATTTCCAAAATAAATGTTTCCTATCTATAGTAAGAGGGAGAAATAGATTAATCGGGATGAAGGACAAATGCAACATTTCATACTTGGCACCTAAAGCACTCATGGAAATAAACCTTTGAAGCACAGAGCACATGAGGCTTTAGTGAAACTGGAGAAGACATACTTCATATTTCAAAAATGGATTAAGATATTAAAACAATCTTGCATCTATACAGAAAGGGTCTCAACTGGCCTAGTGCACGCTTGATTTCAATGCACCTGGACTTTCTTAGTAATGGTATCTCAGCTTTTCCAGGATTTAGATAAGAGATTCAAACATATCTAACACTAATTTTTAAATTCTCTACAGCAATTGCATGCCAATTACTTTTTACTTAATATGTAAAGGCTATTATAGTTATTTATAATTTATAGGTTAGATATAATCATTAACAGTGATTTATCATTCTTGGCACAATTTCCGTGATATTATCCTCCTCTCTCTACCTAGCTGTTAGTGAAGCCAAGGGATCCTCAGGAGAAACAGAAGCAGAAGCTCATGTGAGGGACTACAGGAGAAAAACATTAAGATCTTTCTCCCTAACAAGGAAATAAACTGAGAACACGACAAAAATTCATCATGGAAGATATATCCACAAAAGTTTCTCAGTTACTGTGAGTCTAGGTGGAGATGACAGTGCATGTTGATTAACTTGGGCAAGCAATATAAACTCTTTCAATCTCTCAAAATGACTGAAAACTTTTTTGCTGAAAAATATAGATAATAAAATTAATATTAAAACCTGAAGTTTACTCAGAAACACTTAGGAAATGTTTATAAGCAAGCAATAATAAAGTATTGTAGCTAAAAAGTGCCCCATATCATTAGGTACAGATATTTTTGCTTCTGTTATATATGACTAGAAGTTCTCAGGAAAGCATTAGTCCATTGTGAAAATTTTTGGCCCCTGATGTTGTTATTCCAAATCTAATGACATCCTGCTAAATCAAACAAATCAAAACAGACCCCAAACTGTGGGATTTTCAAAGGAAATGTGACGATTCATGTCTCATTGAGTTTAAATACCTAACTTCATCAGAATCTAAAAATCCTCTCCATAGTCAAAGACTTGGTGTTTAACAAGTTGGAAGGATTTTAAACGACAGACGAGCTTTGAGAATTATGGATGAAATTAAGTAGAGGCTTTTTTTTTCCCCAAATTCTCAATGTCTCCAACAACTATGCTTCGTACTTTGCTGCTGAGAATATGAAACACTTGGACAGCCAATAGCACGATGTTTTCTGGGTTTTTTTTCACACCCTTCTTTCCCAGCTTGTCTTTTCTTGTCTAGTCTTTTCTTTTCTAAACAAGTCTAATTCACTCTTCACATTTCAGCTTCCCCATCCTCCAATCTTTGTTATTCTTTCCTTCCAGCCAGCATGCCTTTCAGCTAAGAAAAAGAGGGGTTAATAAAGCCATGATTAAGCTGTAAAAGGCTGACATTTAGATATCAACTATGAATCAACAGCTGAAGTATTAGTGAAATGATTTTGTATTTTTTTTTCCCCTAACACGGGCACCCTGCGCTGCAGCTCTTCTCTTATGTTCCACTTTTCCAAGGTGCAAAAGGAAAAATCACAAGTAGTGTCACTCCACCCATGGCCTCGCCCCGCTGTACGCTCGCCTGCCAAGTCTTGATGATAAAAAATCAGAATCTTTTTGCCCTGAGAAACTAAAGGTGGAGTTATTAAACCCATCGGAGCAGCTTATCTCGGGAGCATTTTTACCCTGGCTCACAGGCAGCCAACTGAGGCGCGAGCCAAACTAGACAGAGAGAGACGGAGGAGAGGAGAGAGGCAGCACAGAGACCCCATTAGCGATTCCCCCGCCGCAGTCTGAGTGGCAGCTGGGAACAAGGCACTAACTGTTTGCCCGTTGCCCATTCTTGTGTTATTGGGTAAAATAAAAGTTCTTTTCTCTGAGAATCTTTGTACAATAAAACAACTCTCAGTCATTCGCGAGTCAGGGGAGAGGAGAAAAGGGCCTCAGTGTAAAGTGCTGCAAACTGGCACATTGTTTCCAGTCATTTTCTCACTATTCACATATAAGGGGAAAGAAGAGGGGGAAAAAAAAAAGGGCAGAGGGATGAGAAAGGAGGGGGAGGGAGGAGGGGCGGCTCAGGGTATCTTTTGACAGAAATGTCAGATGCGCGGGGCTGCCGGGGGAGGAGAGGGTGAAGTGTGTGTCTAAGGAGGGCAAGTTTTGCCTGAAAGTCTCCAGATGAACTCCTGGCCACACACTTCCCCCAGCCCTGACTCTTTGCCCGTCACCTTTTTCTCTCCTTGGCTAAGATGGGATAGAAACCAGCTTCTCTGAGACCTGGAGGTCGGAGCAATCCAAATGCTGCTCTGCAGAGAAAGGACAAGACAGGCACTTCTCTCCCTCCCCTTGCTGCATTTCTCATGGTTTTCCTAATAACAGACACACTTAGCAATTTAATTAGCAGAAACTCTACAGAGCTGAAGGTCTGACTCCTGCACATGACATCTTCTATTTCCAGGGATCAACAGCATAATAAATAGCCACACAAAGGTTTTTAATGAAATCTTTTATTCAAGAGTCTTGCATGAACTTGGCTCATATTAGGTGTTTCCACAATAATAATAATTAAAAACCAAAGAGCCACGTGACACTTGTCAAATGCACAAAGTAGGGCACAATAACTCCCTAAACCACAATAGCAAAACTCCTCTACCACTTGGATGAAGCATCACCTGGAAGTCCTGACTGCAGGCTCCCTACTCAGAAGTTACATACTGAGGTCTGAAATTTGGAGAAAAGCATTTACCCCAGCCAAAATTCAAGATCCTTCAAATAATTGTGAAGTAACAACACAAGTGAACACTGGATTAGTGGCACTAAAACAAAGTTTCTGGTATTTCCTTCACAGTTCTTGTAAAGTAGGAAAGGCAAAAGCATCCTGAAAGGGACAATTTAAGTGTGAATGTGAAAGTGAGAAGAACTTAAAGGACTGATAAAGAAGTGGTGGGTAAGAGTAAGGCATGCCAGCAGCACACATGGAAAATCATGGCACAGTATTAGTTTGATGACTAATGTACTCTCACGCCAAGACCTGGATGGAGATCCAGCCTGAACAGAGAGGCTGCTGGATTTCTTGAACATGCCCACATCAAGCCACCCCTGGGACATGGTCTGTGGGGTTTGTACCAGTGGGAGGCTGCATCTCCCCAAAACCTTCCACTCAGAAATCCCATATGTGATTATACACGTCACGAGTCCCCAGCAAATGTCCTGTGCCAGAGTGTCACTGCGTAACTAAAGTTACCATGGGATTTTAATTCAGTAGAGGGAGCTGTGGGTGAGACCGATGCAGTTCCAGCCCAGGGAAGATTGATTGTGTTCATTCAGCCCCCACAGCCTGAAAATGCTCCCTATTTGTTTTATTCAAGTTCTTGTTACAACACATCTCTGAGTTGCCAAGTCGGTTTTTTTCCACTAACAAAAGTCCTTTCCTTTTCCCTGTTCACTTCTGTGATACAATCAATCCCAAGAGCACTCTGGTATTTCACTCTGTTTTTGCCCCCCTAGTGCCAAATCTATTTCATAATGGCTACATGTTTTACACTAGAGAAAGCTCAATATTTTAGAGAGCTCACAGAGACTTGGCTGCCTCTTGTTTTGTATTTAAGCATGGTACTGATCTGGATCAGATACATCCCAACCTTTGGGATAGCCAGGACCTATCATCTGAGCAATTCAATCTAGGTTGTCTCCAATGCCCTTGACAAGCTTTTTTTTTAAGCAGAGTGGTGTTAAAAACAACATTTACAGTGATTTTGCATCATTATTACAATGGTTTCATAGCTTTGTGGCTGCCAGTGAAGCCCTACATAATGCTAGAGAAATAGTTTTATCAGTTCAAACTGTCATCCAGTAAAAATAAAAAAAAATATTGGCCTGAGACTAAAGGATAAAGTAAGTTCAAGTGCTGGAGCAGAAGTTTGTGAGCCATAACTGATCCAGCAGAAGCTAGAAGTACATTTGCACATAAGCTAGTAAATTTTGTATTTGTCCCCTCAGTGTAAAAAATGCCAGTCCACTCAGCAAGCAGAGTGTGTCACAAAAAGTCAGGTGCTGTTCCCTTCAAAGCACCTCTGGAGCCCCTGTCTTTCCTACCTGTCCATGGAACTGGAAAGGTTTATTTGAACACAAGCTGCACACTGTATTAGGCCAGGGCTTTTACAGTTCACCTCTCAAGTCTCTGCTCAGCAAAACTGAAGTTTATTTCTCTTCATGGACTCTAATCTTCTGAAAATAGCTGTTTTTCTGATTTCAAAATTGGGCTGAATAAATAACATTGTCATTAATGAGCTTCATAAAGCTGTTGCAAAACTGAACTAAACCAGAAAATAAAAACCAGCATGAGTCCAAGTTTATTTGCACTACTTTTCCACTATTTTCCATTTTTCCTTTCTCCTTACTTCACATCTATCAAGACTGATAGACAACACAAACACACTAACTTGCTCTGTGGGTTCAAGACAGTGATAACAGTTGTCAACAAAAAATTGCAGAGTAATGGTACATGTAAGGACACCCTGTCAACTGATACTACTTTTTGTCATGTTCAAATTTGGAAGAAATGCTTTGATACTGAATTTCCTTGTTAATGTTTCTTTGCTGCTCCTAACCTCTACACGAGCTAGAAGTGAGTTCTGGAGCAGTGGATATAGTGGTGGAGAGAGCATCACGATTCCAGCTCTGCGGCTGGGGGTGGATCTACTTCTCCGTAGATAAGTAGAACAGATCAAACACACATTTGGAAAGTTCCATAAAGCTGCCTGTGGAGCAGAAACACTCACTGATAGTTTATCCTTGTTTAGTATCTGATGAAAAAGGTCCTTTTTGTGATAGTTTACAGTGTATTTGAAACTGTTTTGTCCCATTAGCCCAGTGAACAACCACTTGCTTATATGAGTTTTGGGAAACCTTTATGTCCTTAAACAGTGGATTTAAATGTAGTGGCTGAATACCCACAAGGACTTATTCAGTCTAATTTTGGGCCACTACAATTATCACCACAGTCATTACTGTTTATTACTATTACTATTATTATTATTATTTATTATTATTATGTGTTGCTCTATCATGTTGTCAAAAGGCTTTAAAGCAAGATAAAGAGCAAATTTGAAAAACACTTTGAAATTAGCATGCAGCTATTAGAAAAGTCTGTAAAACCTTATGGTCCTGTTAATGCAATATTTCGTGGAAAATTTCTTAAAATTGGTTTTCTAGCAAGATATCTTGATGAGCACACAGGAGGTTCAAAATGATGAAGGCATGGAGAACTAAGAAAAACATGTGGCCATTGGGTTGAGAGACACAAAGACTTTCTGGTGTTAAATTTGTACCCGGCTCATACATATCTTCAGCTGTGTAGCAGCATGACCTTCAGATATTATTATAATTATTATTCAAGCATTTGCTTTGTTATTTAAACCTGTACAAAACTCTCCTTTTCCTGGGAGTTTGGGATGCAGAGAGAGTGAAATCCACTGGAGTTGTGGAGTCTGTGACTAGAAACTCCTGACTGCTGATCCTGTCCCTGCTGCTGATTTGGAAACCACTGTTTTATCTTGTTTAGGAATAATCACCCTCATCCAGCAAAAGTAGTTGTCTATGTCCCCATTACTCCCGTTATTTCATGCAGCAAGTACATTGCATTAAGGTACAGATGATATACAATTTTTTGTGATTTTTTTCTTTGCTGTCCCATCTTCTAACTAGTTAAAATTCAAAGGCCACAGATAAAATATGATGGAAATACCAAATTCATCTTTTCAGTGTGAATTGCAGCAGGCAGAGTTTTCCAAAGGCCTTTGGATTCCAGCACAACTTCATGATTTCAGAGGCTTATAAATGACAGTAGCATTTTAACCTTAAAATGTGTCATGAAAATGAAACTGCAGAGTTTTCTCTGCAATTCTGACTTCAGAACATATGCTATATGGAATAACCTTCCAGCTCAAACTTCCTTGCTTTTAACAGCCACAGCCAGAGCCGTGACTGAGGGAAGAAAATGTGTCAGTGCACCCTTGAGCAGAAAGCTGAGGAGCTTCACTGGAGTTCCCTATGAAAATATATGTCTAAAAGCAAATACACTATTTTATGCCATATATAAATTAATTTTTATTAATGTGATATTCACACAAAAAGAATATTTATGATTGCGATCATCAAATTGTCAAAATGGTTCAACCCTGTCTCTTTCTAGGTCTCCAGGAAGGTTTTCAAATGAGCTTCATGTCGTCTGAATGATTCCTTAAACTCCAACTTTCAAGTGACTTTCACGAATATCACTACAAATGTAAGGATGCCGATGCTCTTTTGTCTAAACTTGACATCTGGACCCAAAAAGACTCATTTAACTGAATGAGATGAAATATCACTTATTTAAAAAGAGGCTTTTGAAGGATCATCCTTTACCACCACTTATCTTTAAAGACAAATAAGTGTACACAAACACACATCCATGCAGCTCCCCAAATCTCTGAATAAACTCCTAACTCTCTGTGTACAGTGTTACTTGACAGAGCTATAGGGCTGCATAATTACCCCAACTCCCGCATCAGGCAGGGAAAGTTGGTGACATGTTGAGTGAAATGCTACACTGTGTTAATAACGGTTTTGAAAGAAATCAGAAAAGTTAATCATGTGTGGACACAGGGTTAAGAAGCAATGTAACAGACTATTAAGTTTAATATAGATATGTGATATAAGCATATGCAGACAGCCATTAGCATAAATTCACGTTACAGAAGAGCAGTGCAGCATCGTGCGCGATGGATTTATTGCACACGCGGTGTGCAGGGTGGGCACCAGAACGAGGGAGAAATGGGTCAACACATTCATAGGCAGGTCTCGAGTCAGGTTGGCAGAACCAGGGCAAATGCAACCAGGCTGCTTTCCAGTGGTGATGTTGTCTCAGAGTGACTATCTATCACACAACACTCAAATTGCTCGGCTGCTGTTTTTCGTGGGTTTGAGCATGAAGACGTCAGAGTCTGGAGTGCACATGAGGTCCTATGCTTTGCATTCTTACTGTGTGCTGAGGACAGCTCTCACAGATCAATTTCTGCTCTCTGGTTCTGTAATGGATATACTGACAAATTCTGCAAAAGTAAGAAGTCTGATGCTGCTCACCACGAATAAGATTTTCAGAAGCCTCCTGGTATTTGTCCCATTTACCTGATTTCAGGATCCCTCATTCATACTGTATTGATCTTACCCAGTTATCAACAAAGATGAGTGAAGAATCTGTAACAAGTTCTGAGAATTTTCATCCTTTTTCTCTTCACAGAATGTCAAAATTATTCATTACACAAATCCACTGAAGAATTCCCCCAGTTTGCTAACTGCCTGCGCTGCTATTTGACATTATCTAAATATATGTGGTTAAAACTGGCTCTTGCTAACTATTCTTTCTTCAAAAAATTGATTGCAAGCACATTTCTTGAAGACAACTAAAAAAAAAAGTTCAAAATAATTTACAGCTAAATTGGCCACAATGAATTGTGTCATATCCCAAGAGACTGCAAGATGGAATAGTGGGAACTCCTAAAGTTTGTTTATAACAACCAGCATTTTCCCTCCTCCTCTCTGGTTAGTGCAATACAGAGTAATTGGGAAGAGGCCACAACTGGACTTTTGACAACATTTATAGCATGTATAAATTGCACTGAACCATTTGTCCTTCATAATCCCAGAAAGAGCTTTTACACTCAAGGTGCTTCCTGCATTCTGTGCTCCTCCTAGCAATAAAAGCCCACAACAAAATAGTGGTAGGGCCTGATTCAATTTAATACTGGTCTCCTCACAATACCTACAACTGTTTAATGTTATGAATCCTTAGAGTTATGCTACTCTTTCATCAACAAGAGAAAGGGTTACAACCTTCCCCATGTACAATGCTTTTATTGTATTTTGCCTTCGGGAATTGCCAGCCCAGTCTAATCTCTATCTAATGGTGTATGAGGGAGGAAGTCTCCCATCAGCTCAAAGACTCATTGATATTCCGGTGAGATCCAACCTGTTTTCCAAAGTTTGATCATTCCTTCATCTTCAAGGGCTGTTTGGCATCTTATCACTCACATGTGAAATCAGGTCTAAAGGTGATTGTCCTTTGTAACCTTCAGTGTGGGTCCGAATTTTGCTCAGCATATTTGCAAATTTCTCCAGATTTCAGATTTTTAGCTGTCTGTAACATGGAGGAATTTGCAGCTTGTTTTTTCAACAAATTACTCAGTTAAGACAGTTTCCATTCCTCCTGTAACCCCAGTGCCAAAGACTGAACACCTCAAAGTTATCAGCAGTGCATCTTATTAGGACTGCTAAGAGGCAAATCTAAAATGAGTACAGGAGCCAATTTAGTGCTAAAATGTGAGCTGCCACTCTGGAACACAAGTCCTTGGCTGGAAGAAAGTGGTTTTCGTGCATGCAAAGTTGTCTGTAAAGATTTTGTGATATCTGGCCTTTCCTGCATAAAAGGTTATTCTGGATCCCAGTGAACTTTTGGGTTCTGCATCCTGTTTGCTGTCTGAATGCTGTTTTTACCACCTGGATCGGAAGGAAGAAGATGGAGAAGATCTGTCTGACTGAAAGGACACAAAAGGTTGGACAAACCAAGAAATATTGTGCTGATTGTATGAGGTTGCCAAAGAGCAGTTCAAAGCCAGTCTTCTTTAGGGATGGAAATGCTGGAATGACTTTTGAAACTACTGCTGAGCTGCTGATTATAGCTCACACACTAAAGATGATAACGGCAAAACACTGGGGTACTGAAATCATGGTTATCTTGTGGAAGAGGTTAGCATACAGCAGAAAAAGGCTTCCCATTTTTGAGGGGAAGGAGAGAAGAAAGAAGGGAGAGATGTACATTCTCAGCCAGTTGTTCTAGATATCTTGAAAAATAAGGAGAAAAGCAGAACGGTTGAGAGAAAATGCAACCTCCACACTGGAACCAAATGCAGTATATGCACAGATTGATTTATATAGTGCAGATACTTTATAGAAAACTTTAATGCTGAATTTTAGCTATCATATTTAGAATATAGTATTTTCTTGCTACCACTTTACTATGTCACATTGAACATCTCCATTTCCCTCTACCATGCCAATCTGTATTTCAGTAAGAAAAGAAGGTAGATGATAAAACGAGGAAGATTTCCAGTGAAGTTCAAATGTAGGTTTCATAGGAAGAAAGCCCCAGCGCTGTACTTGCCTTTGAGTGGCTGAAGAACTGAGCTAACTGCTCTGTATTCCCAGCCTGGCTCTTTCCTCCCCACCTAAAATAAAAAGCCCTCCCATCATGCTTATTAACATTCCAATTCATCAAAGCAATTGTTAAATAAAAAAAATAAAAAAAAAAGGAAAAGAAAAAAGTTATTTCAGCGCTGACGGAAATTATTCTAACATTACCTTTCAATAAAATACCCCTCCCCTGGTCCCTCTGTGTATAAGCAATCAATGGGTTAAGTTTAGATCACTAACGTATGTTCCATGACCCCAGAATGCTTCATCAAATGTACTCATTACCAGCTGAGCAAGTGAATGAGTAGTTGTGAGCCGCAGTTTAAGCGCTGATGGGATTGTGTGTGAGCCCCAACGTGGCCGAGGTATTTAAATTTTGATTTTTGTAATGGGCTTTGACATGTTTCATTTCCTCCGAGGGAGCACTCAAGACCTCTGAAAGTAAATGTTGCTAAAAAGTCATCAAGGCAGAATATTAAAATGCCATCAAATGAAAATTTCACTAATGCAATCCGGCTAGGCCTTCAGGTACCCGAGCGAAAAGGGGAGTGTCAAAGGTCCCGCTTCTTTTAGTGAAACATTATTTGTTCCTCTTCACTGACTGTTTCTCCAAAATAAATTATTTAAAGTCTTATTTCTTTTTTCTCCTGGGCCTTTTAAAGTTCAACTACGCTGAGAGGAAATGTGGGGAGGGTTGCCGGGGGAAGGAGGTGTCATATGTGGAAATTTAACAAATTGCTGTGCATGCATCACGCTCTGGGAAGATTGGTTTACACTTGCTGGATGTCTGGAGCCTTGATACGGGCAGGGGACGGGCACTGACACGCTCTGGTACAGGACTTCAAACAAGCACGAGGGCAAAGACCCACACATCTCACCACAGGATCACAGCTCAAGGACGGGGTTCAGCCTAGAAGATATTAAGCACATCCCCTAGGAAATAGGAGAGATTGGAGAGCTGGTGAGCTCACCCAGCACCTTCCAGAGTTCCTCTCCTCCCCTGGAGACAAGAGGGCTGTTGTAAATTTTTCAGGCCCATTCCTCATTGAAATGGTAAAGCAAGAAGTTTTCAAAGAGTAATGAGGTGGTAGGAAAGCAATGTGGTGGTGGGTGTAGGGATCTTTCTTTTCAGTGGAAGACAGGGCAAAGGCAAAAGGGCATTGTGCTCGGCATAAAAGAACTGGGGACTCTGGTTTCACTTCCACTTGTTTTATGCCTGTGTAAATCTGCAACTCTCTGGCCGTTCCTCCCAACTTACAACACTGGGCAAGACTTGAGCCCCTTGTTCCCAGGAATCTGGAGGCAAATCAGGAAAAAAAAATAACAGACACTATTTAAAGAAGCGTCATTCCGCTGAGCTTCATTCAGACTTTACGAGAAGGATGAAACAGAGGCACTCTGACCTTGTACAGAATCCCTTCCTGGCTGACTCCACCAAGGATATTGGAACAAGGAACTCAACCAGTGGAACAGTGATGAGGAGAACTGCACCATCAGGCCAAACCCTGATTGACCGAGTATGGGCAGGAGGCTTGCTATGGTCAAACTTCATAAAACTGATTAACACATCTCTTCCTGATACAGACACCACTGGGAAGAGGGCAGGCAGCAACTGTCAGGGGCAAAAGCAACTATTAAAAGATGGTTGAAAAACAAGAGTTTCCAAATGATTTGTAACTACCCTTTGTAACCTTCTCACTGATGTTTGTTTCGAGTGAAGGGAGCAAGTGGGGTTGTTTTTGCCTTCTCTCAGCCATGTGTGTATCGCTCTTGACTAGATGTAAATTCTGTACAATGTAGTTAATAACAGCAAGTGAAAAGATATCTGAAGAAATCTCCCCAGTGGCTCCCCAAGTCCAGGGAAAAAAATCCCTTCTGCACACCCACAAAGTAAGCAATCTCATTTCAAAACCCATTCTACCAGTTCCTGACATTGTCTGATGTCACATTAGCACAACGGATGGAAATGGTATTCAAGCTAATTATCTACAGGAGACTGAGCAAAAGGTTGAGGTGAGCTCCAAAAATTAAATAGGAAAAAGAAAAGAAACTAGAAAAACACAAAAAGCATTCCCCCAAAAGGCCCTGTAAAATCCTTTCCAAAAAATTTCAAGGCAGAAAACAGAGTATGATTTTTGGGAAATCCCCTGAAAACTGAGCCCAGCCTGGATGCCCAAGGAGAGAACCAGGCTCTTTGTCACCAGGGGAGTGTTGGAGTTTACAAAGCATACACAAATACTTCCCACTTTTGGGGGGGATTTTGCAAACACCTGATTTGTGAGCCATCTGCCAAAGTTGCGGCTCAGATGTGTTTCATCTCAATTGGGATTAGGGTGAGTGATCCAAAAATGTGCGTCTCAATCTAAATGTTGTGGGTCATGTCCCACGACATTGGTACCTTGTCTCTGCTGGTATTCAGTATGCAAATGGGATGCAGCATGAAGTGATCCAACAGCAAGATGTGATTGGGAGGCAAAAGATAGGACAGCGTGTTGGGGAAAGAGAGAGAAGTAGCAGGATGCAGAAAAATGGAAACGAGAGATTGGGGCGAAGCTGTTATAAGGAATTGAAGGTTGCAGTGCTGTGTGATTGGGAGATATGAGAGCTGTTGGGAGAGCGTGGCTGGAAAATTATACTGAGACTGGAGGTGGCAATATCACATCCAAGGTGGGACCTCAGGAAAAGGAACCTGCATGGGAATATTTTTCTGACAAGAGAACAGACCTCAGATTGGGAGAAAAGGGGTTATTTCCAAATAATGCTACCTCTTTTTCTGCTTGGAAGGGGTTTACTTCTCTTGTTTTCAGGGTTTTAATTAAACTTGAGAAACTAGAACTGCATTAAAACAAACAGACAGTCCCCGTTAGGGCACCCAAGGTTGCTCAGAACCCAATCTATATTTTCTTTCAGGTCACTCTTAATTTCAATATATTTTGACATTTAAATTGAGAGCTCAGGATCTGATAGGCAAAACCAAAGACTTTAGGAATAACAGAAATTACAGAAAAGACAATACTCAATTTCTTCACACTTGGCAGTCATTTTCAGCAATAGTTACAGCTAGACAAATATTTTGGTTGTAAAAGCTTCTTTCAAAATGCCTTTTTGGTTTAAGAGCAAAGAAAAGAAAAAGTCAAACTGACCAAATTGTTTCTTTTGAAGAAGTCTAAGAAAAACGCCAATGTTTTGTTAATTTTCTTTTTCAACTTGAATCGCTCTGTTCTCAGTACACTTTAAGTTGATTAAAATTAAGACTTCCCAAGAATAAAATATTTCACTGTGGATTGTTTTTTTCTTCAACTTACTGAGGCATTCAGGACATTAACAAAGGCTCTTTTTCAGCTGGACTTTAAACAGTCTATTTACAAAAAAAAAAAAAATCACAAACAAGCTGAAAAATCAATTATTCACACAAATCTAGTATTGACCTTCTCTATAAATTACTCAGCCATCCAGTTCTGCCCACAAATTCATATGTAAGTCGCAGTGAAACCAAAGGAAATGTGATTATGAAGCTGGCTGTAACTAGACTGCTTAGCAAATCTTACAAGAAAACATATACTTAAAAAATAATCTAGCAACAAAAACATGAGAACTAGCAAAAGAAGTTACATTTTCACTGCTTTTGAAGACAATTTTTGATACTTCTGAAGAGTTCATTGGCAGTGAACAAGAAACCCCAAATTCCCTTCTGCTTTACAGATAACTCTTCTTTATGGTTTGTATTTTAAGATTAGATTGAGGGGCTGAGAGCCTCTGTTCTCTGCTGATTTCTGGTGTGATTTTTAATATGCCCAGAAAACAACAGGGAGACATCTGGAAGCACGATAGGATGAGGAAGCCTAGGAACATGATAGGCAGCCTGCAGGTGAGTTTTAACCCATCTGATCCAAGCAGACATTTGACCTTTGCTAAAGCCTGGTAGTTCCCATCTTCAGAGTTTCAGTGTCACACCGCATTCACTGGGATGATGGCAGAAGAGCAACGAGGGATGCTCAAACTCCATCCATTCACGTGGTCCAATTCTGTGCTTTAAATTCCACATATAATTGGAATTGCTTTGAATCTGAAACAGTTGGAAACCATTTGGGACTTTAAAGAGAATCTCTGTTTCAAAACCAATCAAAACTTTTTGTTGTTGTTGTTTTCTCTTTGTGAGGTTCTTGCTTCATGGCAAATGACATAGAAAAGAAGCAAACCCTTCTAGAGACACTGTTTTGGGAAAGACTTTCAGTTGTCAAGGGGAACATTTGACAAACTCCTATAGCAGAAAATCCTCTGGCCCTTTTTTATCTATCTTGGCACAATCAAGGTATGATGCTTACAGAATGCACTATGTTTAGTTTCTCTTCCAAACACTCAATCAATAGTGCAGCCTCACTGTCTTCTTTTGTAATTGGCAATTACAGCCTGGCTGCCTTGACACCCAAATATCATCATGTGTGTTACTCTGTTTCCTGCATAGGCAGCTCAAAGCAGGGCAGCAGCACGTCTGCATCAAGGAACGGGGTCAGCAGTTTGTGTTTAAGCCACTGACTCCACACATAAACTTCCCCCACATTTTTTGCCTTTCTTTGACCTTCATGTATCTAACTGGAAAATGACTTTCTGAAGAAAGTGCTATTCATTGGAGAAGATTCCTGAACAGCAACAACAAAAGAAGAAGGGTTAATAAGGCCTTCCAAATTTTCCATTGGGACTTTTGACCTAAAGCTTGGAATCATGAAAGCTTGATTTTTTTTTTTTTTCCCCCTCTGGTTGGATCTCTGAATTTTACAGCATTGCAGTGTGATGTGCATCCATGCAGTTTGGAAAGCTGCTTCTGACTGACAGATCCTGAAAGGCCCATAAGACACACCATGTTGATTGCCTCAAAACAAAAGCTTTAGAGTCTCTTCTGACGAGACTGCCTCCTCCACTTAATATCTGAGATCTGCTGAGGTGGGTTCTGGAAAGAACATTATTCAGGAAGCACTAACAATGCCCTTTAATTTTCCTCTGGACCTACTTGCTGCTGAAACACTCCCAGTTTGCTTCTGAGAAAACTACTTTCTGATGAACATTATTCTAAAAGTTAGTGCCTTGACCAGGAGAAAGATGAAGATGGTTAGTTCTGGCTAATAATGAGAAAAATACTCAACAATTACTTGTACAAATGAAATGTTATGGTAAACCCAGGTTTCTCTAGGTAAAGAGCCTCATTACAATTCATTCTACAAAAGTATTCTGCTTTCAAAAGCAAAAAAAGCACACAAAAAACCCCCAAACACACAAAAAACCCCAAACCAACAAAAAAGCAAACCCCAAACCTGCAGCTGTTGTAAAACTTCATGTTTGGTAAAAAAGGAAATCCCAGATAAGCATATAGCTCTGATTACAGAGGCCTGTAGTTTCCAGAGTTCCCTTGTATTTATAATCTTTCAAGGGAGAAAAAAAAGAAAATATGCAGAAGTTTTGGGTATTAGGGAAAGGTGAATAAAGCCACGGTTAAATGCATAGCTGCAATGAAAACAGCAGAAAAAATGAAATAACATTTGGAATAAACCTGTTAAGGTAGGGGTACCAGTATACTGTATGAATCAGCAGTTTATCATGGCTTTGTCTGCAAAATTACATGGAATAGAAATTCACAGAAATGTCACAAAAATAAAAAGCAGTAGTGAAATTCTTTCTTAAAATCATAAATGAAAACCAGGAGGACCCTTTAGCACTGGGGGATGGTGAGTCAGAGAGAAGACGAGTGAAAGAGTTTGGCAAAATAATGAACAGATTAGAGAAGTTAAATCAAGGAATGATTTATCACTCTTCCTATAACCCAAGAACAATGAAGTACATTTAAATTTGAGAAAGTAAACAGTTTCCTTGGTGTTGCTTTTTTACCCAGTGACTTACAAACCTATGAGATTCATTACCACAAAGCCTCTCTGGAGTCCAAAGCAAGATTGAAAAAGCCATTTGACATTTATTTTGATAATGACAAAAACTACTGCTCATTTTGAACATCTTCAGCACACTTTTTCCAAGGGGTTGGGATAAACCCTCGGGCTCCCTGGCAGAAATCTAAACTCTAATTATTGAGGGTCAGGAAGAAACTTCTTCTCCTGGCAGGTCATCCCAGAGTTGCCCACTAGAGGGTCTCCAGGGTGTTCCTTGAAGGCATCTGGTCTTGGTCATCATTAATAGCAAAGAGAGGCCTTATCCAGGATAATCATTCCCATTTTCCCAGGTGTCGGTGTATTCCCGTATGCAAACCCTCTGCAAATGTCTGTGTTTCGCAGAACAGCCCTTTCACTGGGGAGCTTTCCCGCAGGAAAAAGGGAAGTCTGCTTGTCCCTCTGCCTGGTTTTACCTCCCCAGTCCTCCAGGCTCAGATCAGAACAAAGAGCCGTGGGGGAGCAAGGGGAAGACATAATCCAGGAGTAACAATCCTGCATCCCTTTGGAAAGATTTTAATGGTATATGTGTGGAAAAGTAATAAATGGGACATAGCCCATTAGGCAAGAACAAATTTTCTTCCCATAATTTTATCTTTGTTTAATTGAATATTTAATTAGTATAAATATGAAACTAATTTTTTTATGTGTTCAGTACATTTAGCAAGAAGTGTTGATCCCGGTCTGCATCTTGAGAGGCATTTATGCAGACACGGACAGCAGCCATGCCCTTCTTGTCCCCTTCTGTGTGCTAATAGAAGTGAGCGGGTCATTTGGCATTAGCAAAGGAGTAACTTAGCATTTGCACTGAGCTGAATCTTGCCAGACTGTGTGCATATTGGAGCCAGTAGACAGCGGCTCCTTTCACGTTGATGAATGGCTTTTTTCAAGCGTTCTGCTCCCTAGTTATGAGAAGGGTGACCCGGTCAGGAGACGACTTTATGAAGCTATAAAAAATGTATGTCACTTCGGACTCTCTAATGTCACAGGAAAAAAAAAAGGGAGAGAGAGGGAGAGGGAGAGAGGGAGGGTAAAAAAAAAATCCTGTGCACAAAAAAATAGCAGGGTAATAAGCCTGTTTTCAATGCTCTAAATAGCTTTCTGTCTACAGCCCCTGTGTATCCCTGTGAGCTGGGGCTGCCACTTGCTTCAACAAAGCAGCGAGGGTTTTGTGTGTGTTTAAAAAGGTTGATTCTCTTTGCCTTCCTATCACAGTAAATGCTTATCATGATGACAACAAGGCATTGGGAACGCAGGTCGGGTGGCTGTTACGTCGGCTGCTGAGAAAAAGCTATAATACACTTTAAAAAAAACCAAAAATGTAAGCCACTCAAGGTGCCTCTGACTTTTAAGTATGCAGAACAGCTCGAGAGAAAGGCACCATAAAAGCAAAGTAGCTTTGAAAGGGCCCTTTCATCTAGTATTTTATAAAGTATTTTCTCTGTGTCACAAAGAATAAAAAGTAAAGGGTTGCCAGGTATGTTTGCCCCATGCCTTTGGTTAATACTCTGGAGTTTAAAGATATCGCAGTGTAGATTTTAACAGATGACCCTCTGTAGATCCATAATTTAGCATTCATTGAATTTCCCTATTTCTTTTTAGGCTTTGATATGCATATTTCATTGCATTAGATGCTTCCCCCTCCCTCATGTCCCCCTCCACCCACCTCCCAGAGATGTAGCACATTTTATAACTGATGTTAAAATGTTAATTTGCACAAGGTAAGTGGCCCGGAGGATTGAGGGCAGAGGCCTTTTCTTTATTAGGATTTCAATTAGTCACGGGCCAAGTTGGGAACGCCCAAGTTCTGGGTTTGAACACTGCCCTTGCCAAAGCTGAGATGCAAAAGCTCCTGAACTCCTAGACCCAACCACTAGTCTGCTTTCCTGTTTTTCCTGGTGGGATTTCCAGTTCTCACCCCACCCGGCACTGGAACAGCTTGCATCACGGTAGAAACAGGACTAAGCTGTGAGTCAAGTGCCAGGCTGAGATAAATCATGGACATGTCTTTGTAGAGACTTGGAAACCTCTGTGGTTTTCTGACAAGCAAAAATTGGCCTGGGAGGAACACAAATCAGCAGGATTCAATAACAGCAACATGCAAGGCAGTGCAAATGGGCGGAGGTGACACAGAAATGGAACTTGCACCTTTCTGGGATTCTGTAGGGGCACAAAATGGATGTAGCTTTAATTCATTCAGAAGTCCCTGGAGACTGAACTGAGTCCTAATGAAAGTTCCGACCAAAGTTAATGGACCTGATTCTCTTTTCATCGCAGGGTGTAATTCTAATTAAGTCAATTGAGTTACACTAGCTTTAAACTGGTGGATGTGAGAGGACTAGCAGGTCTTGGGAGAGTTGAGACTCCTAATGACAGGACTAAAATGGAATCCTGAAAGTTCCAAACACTTTCACTGAAATAAATTCAGCGTAATTACATCAAAACACATCCAGCAAGCAGTGGCCTGAATTCTGAGGGATTGTTCCTTGGTAACTGTGTAATCCCACCCTCTTCCTCGTGGAAGCAAGATTAGGATTTTGCTTTCAGTGGTTGGAGAACAGAAGGAAATACAAATCCAGGGAAAGAAACATTTTTACTTCAATTATATTTTCATTGTTCTTGACTTTAACCAGTATTTACTTAAATCAATAGCAAAGCTCTTGCTTTTTCCTCACTGAAGAAGACAGACCCTAAACAATAAAGCAAATGGAAGCAAAACACAATTTCTGCTTTCAAAAGCTTTTTATCTATGGAAATGCCTTACAAAGTACGGGATGGAGGGGGAGCTTACACTGACCTCTAAGAAGTGACAGTTCTGGCTGTCACCACCACAGCGTCCTGCCTTAAGCCCAGTGGCACTTTTCATACCATGAAAGAAGGAAAACCATCACCTGGCATTAACTCAGTGGCCCCCTTCTGAGCCAGCTGGAGAGCAGATGACCCCAAATCACCAGTGTCTGAGATGGAGATAGTGCAGCAAATCCTGAGAGAGCTATTTAAAGCCACACTCTTTTTTTTTCTCCCATACTTTCATCTGCTGAAAATATTTAAGCTTGGTAATGCATAAAATATATATTTTTGCAGGAAAAAAAATTTCCCTCCATTTAAGAATTTATTAACAATTTACATAATTGCTTAAGTAATCTGCATAATTGACAGAAAGTTTAATTTGACCCTAGTTCAAATGCAACACTTATGGTTTTAAATTGAAATGGGTATAATTCATTTATGAGAGTAATTAAGCCATAGTGTCTAACAAATACAATGTATGCTGCCTGAGGCCTTCAAGGCCAGAACATACTATTAGGATGTTTTATTTAAATATGTCAAATCTGTTCATCTCCAAAGCTGCCTGTGTTAAAATATATCAAATGTCTTACTTGACCTTTAAGGTGCCCTACTGAAAACAGGGCATTAAAAAAAATTAAAAAAAAAAAAAAAAAAAAATCACAGGCTTTCCTGCATGCCTAAGGAAAGGCAGGAGTGGTGGAAGGGAGAGCAGGGGAGGAGTGCTCTGACTGAGATTATCCAACCTGCCAGAACCATGCAGTTTAAGGAACTGGTTTTGCCTTCATTAAGTGAAATCCATTGCTGTGAGCAATGCCAGCACCAGGCTGTTCACAGCCTTGTAAGCCATCCAAATAGAACTGAGGTGGTGCAGAAATCCTTATGTTTGCCCTCTGAAGAGACAACCAGGCAATCCTTGGGAATCCCTTGACTGTGCTGAGACCATCCAGCTTCTGCTACCATGAGCCAGGAGAGAGAAGGCACCCCCCAGATACCAGAGCTAGACTGATCTCCTCCCAGATTACCCTCCCTGAGGATGGCTACTCTATGTTAGAGCTGTTCTGCAAGGACAAGGTCCACCAATCCTCTTTCCTTTAGCTTTATTCCCATTGAAATTTTGGCTGCTGAAGTCCCAGACTGTCCCTATATTTGGGTATATGGAGTCTGATCGGCTGTATCCATTTTCTCTTTAGGATTGGTAAATAAAAACCTGATTAATATGGCTTCTGAAAAGCAGGTCCTAACTCTGTGGATGTGTAGCACGTTTTTTAATCAAGGCCACTCTTTTTCTCTAGGGCCGTGGTCAGAAGAGTTGAGATTTGTCTTGAGGAGACCTGTTAGCTGGAAGAATTCTTTATTTTGTTGTGGAATATGTTATTTTTGCCATGTTGCTATGCTGAGATCCCCTTCTGGGCCTGTAATTTCCCAGGGTTTAGGACTCAGGCTGTGAACCCACGCCTGATTTCATCTGATTCTCTGTGTTGGACAGCTTGGCTGACTCATCCTCCAAATGCAGTTCCAGACATGCTGGTGTATAGCAAAACCTCAGCTCCTCAGTCTTTTCAACAAGTTGCCAGTTAGGTACTAAAATGCTGATCATTCTTTCTTGAAAGGACATCCACTGTCATCAGGTAGAAAAATTCATGTCTATGTGGTACATGCTATAACTTCTGGTCCTTCTTCTGCGGTCAAAAGAAATGGAATATGAAACAGGACTTTGCTTTTTTTTCCTCAAGAGGCATGTTCCTAGTGTATTCCAAGGCAGACCTACTCACTTTTCTAATTAAGATATGATGTGATATACATGGGAGGGAGAGATGAGATGCAGGATGAATGTATGCCAAGTAGGGATCTCAATTACCAGCCATGTAGATTAAAACTGTCTGATATCAAGGAATTTATTAAATGCCTTCCATAAGCTACAAGAATATGCAGAAGAGCAGTTTTGCCCACTCTTGTAGTTGTGTCACTAGTTTGATGATGGATGGTTTTTTTATCCTAAGGAACAGCTTCAGAGAATGAGGAGCTTGAAAAAAATTCTGCTTTCATTATAAAAAACAGAAGAGATGATCAAATCACAACAGTTGAACAAGTTACCATGAGTCAGCTAAGCTGCAGCAATCATTCCTGGGCATGCTTTCATCTGAAGGCAAAGGCCAGCTTACAGGGTAAGGCTCAGCCTGCCACGAGAGAGGGCAAACTCATGTGTATAATTCTGCATTTGCCCCAGGCAGAGGAATGCACTTGCAGCAAATCACTGCAGCTCAGCTGGCACATGGTTACTGTTCCCTGGCAGCAGGTAGGAAACACACATTTTAACTTGTTCATGGGCATGATGGATAATTGGAAACACCACCCTAATTAATCCTAAATAAATATGGCCCATTAATGGGAGCACATGCTGATTGATTGATTTTCCTAATTTAGATTAAGAACTAAATAGCTAGTTATCTTTTCCCACCCCTAAAATGCAACTTATGGTTTCAGAATGATTTTCTTGGAAATCAGTATTAGGATAGGGAAGAAGTAGTTAGTTGATGAGCCTGAATGACCATGCATTGTTCCAAATTGTTAGGAGTTTTACAGTCCTGATTGACAGAGCCAAGGAAGTGTTTATGAGGACCTCAGAGAACAGAGGAAAGACCCAGATTTTGGAGAAAAAAAAATTAAAACCTCTTAAAATGTGGTTTGTTACATCATTCGATTCTCTTCAGCTGCACTGGTCCTATATAAATGGGTTAAGAATGTCAGAGCCAGCATCATGTAAGGGAGAGAGTATATTGTGGTTTTAAGGAAAGGTCACATTTAAATGTCAAAAAGTGAACATGTTTCTGACATTGTGTTCCTAACAAATGAGTGGGATTATTAACTTTGTTAAAAAAAGAAGGATTACATTCTTTTGCTAGTGTCCAATTCCACCTGAGAGGAGACTTTCCCCCTGGCTAGGAACTCTCCAGGTGATGTTTAGAAGGAGCATCGTTGGACTGGGAGAGGAGAGCAGCGGGACAGGAGGCTGAATATGCTGGGGCTGTTCCGAGGTGATTCCCATCACAACCATCCGATCAGCCCAGTGAGGCTGCCTGGAACCTGGAATGTCTGCAAGACAACCTGACCTCAGCAGAAAAACCAGGCCACTGTGCAGATCTCTCCGAACATCTTTGATTCCAGAACATCTGCCCAGAATCAAGCACCACCAGTGAATTACGGATCATCATTGCTGATCTAATAACAATCTCATAAATAATACATCACCCTCAGCTCCGGGCAGCCAAGGAGGCTGCATGAAGTACTACTAACCCTGGAGGCACAGATTTCTTCTGAAGGGCCTCAGTTGAGCTTGTACCATCAGTTAAAAGTGAATGGGCTTCACAGCATTTAATTGCCTGATTTGGAGTTTCTAGGGAGGCATCTAGATAGCAGCTGGACACTGGGTAGCACAGAGTGCTTTAATATCTGTAGTAGATAGGCCATTTCTATAATAAAAAAATATATTACAACTGATGCATAAAATATCATATATAATTATTATATGGAAAATCAAATATTTCTTGGCTTAAACAAAAAATCCCCAGAAGTAATTTCCTATAGTATAAAAGTTTAACAAAGTTTATGTTTGTAAACTTCTAGTTCTGCTTTTATAAGAAGAGAAGGGCAGTGATTGAATCAGTCAATTGATCATCATTCAGCCCATTTCTTTCTGGACGTCATTGCCTAATTCAGCAATCTGTGTTTATCATTTTAGCCTACTTGGAAGCACTGTGGGAGCAAATCTGTATGTGAACTTATACTCAGTTGCCCTACGTAATTAACTCTCCACCCTGCTATTCTTCATCACAGAATCATGGAATCACTGAGATTGGAAAAGACCATGCTAAAGATAGCTTTTTTTTTTTTTTTTCCTAGGATAGAACAGTATAAACTAAGATAAACTAAGCACAGGTTCCAATGTGAACATAGGTTGGCCTCTCACCAGCAATTCACCAAGGAGCATTGCAGCTCACTTAAGGAGTATCCTGGCGGAATCTGCCTTGTTTTCCAAAGCCTGTCAGTTCAAACGAGGTGGAGATTAGCTTTGAACACTTATCCAGACCAGTGTGACATAACCCTGAAATATCTTTAATGTGTTAACTCCCACCTCAGCTGAAACTTGAACAAAGGGCTTCACACCAAAGTTTAGAATCATTGTGTAAGAAGACATCGTTAACTATATTTCAAAAGCCAAGTAAATTTAATGGCTAAGAGATAGATTCTCCTACCAGAAAGAACTTGCCAGAGCTCTCAGAGTGTGTGGAGAATGCTCTCAGGCACATGGTGTGGTTCATAGGGCCAGGAATTGGACTTTGATGATCCTTCCAACTCAGCATATCCCACGATTCTACCGCCTTTTCCATAGTGCATTACTCCAGAGGAAATGCACTGAAATCAGTAGGACTTCCAAGGATCAGATGTCATGTGGTAGGAAAGGCAATGGACAAACTGACAGGGGAGAGGGGAGGGGTGGGTCCTAGGAAAACTGCACTGACTAAAGTAAAATTTCGGGAGCAAATCCCACAGTCTGAAGTTTTACCCACCTACATCATTTTTTCTCTTTCATTCTATGTTTTTATGATACTCTTTGCTCAGGCCCTGGCTCATTATTGTGTATTCCCTCAAATAATTGCAAGGGCAGCTGACATCATTTAGACATCAAAACACCTGATGGGGTATTTAGATGTGCAAGTGACCTTAAATACACCCACTGATAGCACAGAAATGGAAAGAGGGCTTTAAAGTCTGGCCTCTAGTGTTTAAGTGCAGGTGATTCTGTATCATTTCATTTGAAGTGGTTCTAGCTGGGCTTGGAATTTGTGTTGCTGCACCATCAGAATGGCCTGGAGTTTCTTAATTACCAAACAAATGGAGAGTAGCTGCTTGATTTTGACAGCTCCTTTGTGTATCATTCTTCACAGAACATGAATGATTAATGGAATTTTCCCAACACAGTCTAAGTTGTTTACTGATGGAATTAAAGCTGAAATTGGCAGTGCTCTTTAGGGAGGACTTTTTCTATAATGTCACCAGGCCTGCCAAGCTCTCCTAAAAAATAGGAACAATTAGTGATGGGTCAGAAGGATTCTGGGTATTAAAAGGTTTGGTTCTCTCCAGTGAAAGAGAAAAGGGGGGTGGATGGGTGAAAAAGAAAAGAGGATAAATGAAAAAAACTAAAGCCTGGTATTGATTATTTCCTTCAGGGAGTAATATCCTTGGACCCAAGTCCTATTCTTGTATTAAAAGAGAAAAAAAGTTAAATTTCAGTATCTGAAGATGTGAAATACAGAGAAGATGGATAAAGGAAGCCAGTGTTCAACTTTTTCTGGTTAAGCACTTCTCATAGGATAAACAAACATGAAAACTACTTGGCTTCAGTGAGTGTGGGCTTCATGTTGTCAACACAAGGTGACACTTTATGTGTCAGTGTCAAATGTGTTGAGGCAGTAACTGTCAAGGGGTGGAAGAAGAGCACAACTGCACAACCAGAACAGCTGTGTCTAGAACACGGCATTTGTGGCTTTGTTGCCATTCTGAGCCTTAGAAATGCCTGGAGGAACAGCTGTCTGGTGCAGAAGGCAACTATTACTGGAGGACATGGAATATCTTGTGCATCTTGTCTTGTAAGGAAGATCACAAGGCTCTAGGATGGCCATGGAAATGTACCAGTACAGCCTCTGGGAATGGGAATATGCAGGTGAAGGAGATAGAGAGGACTCTGGGGGTCCTGATATGTTTTGACAGCATGAAAGGAAGCTGACCTCAGTGAATCGGAGAGACCTGCTAACTAAATAATTTGGAATTATTCTGAACTTATTCATAATTATTGTTTTTCCCCACATATTTTCACCATTTGCCTTCTTGTCCCCTTGCATTTCCAGATTCTACAGGCAGAAAAATTTGTGGGAGTAATATCCTCCCATCAGCAGTGGTTCATCTGGGACACACTTACAAAGTTCATAATAAAGGCAAGCCCTACAGAGCGTGCTCAATGTTTAAAGTGTTTTATGAACAACTTCACACCAACCCCAGGAGATAGTTAGATAAGCATGTGATTTATTTTTATTCCCATTTTCCAGATGGAGAAAAAATAGTGAAGTGACCTTCTAAGGGCCGCAGAAGGAGTTGAAACGGAGATGAGATCAAGGAGTTCCTGACTACCCTGTGTGTGGGGAAAACATCAGATTGTTCTGCATCTCTCTTCTGCATCTATTGCACTGACAAAGGCCTTTCACCACACTCACGTGAACATGTCCACAAGATGGATTTTTATGACTGTAGTGGAATCTGGTAGAGGGCCAAGACATTTTGGTTTTTAGCTATCCCATATAATATTTGCCTGATGTGCTTCTCTCTCTCTCCTGCCTCTAAGCATTTTTCAATAAATGGGCAAAATTATCCAGGAGCAAGGCTGCAAGGGCCAGCGTGGAGCCAGTGAAGTCACATGTCTCCCGTACTTGTATAGTTAGCAGCAAGTATATATAACACAGCCCTGCCCTTCCTCTTCTAATGAAAGTGGCTCACCACCAGGTAGGTGATCAGCTGCCAGAGGAGATTAGTCTCCCTTTTTAGCGTGTGTTTTGGGGTTGGAAGGGATATCAGTTGCTTTAGTATGTTTTTAACATCATCTAAAGCGTAGCCAAGGGTTATAATCAGACCCTTGGGAGACCAAAGGTACAATAGATAGCTAAGTGCCTCTAATCCACAGCAGCATGATTATCTATTGATAACTGCCTCCTCCCCTTTAGCTGTCCCACCGATCCAGAGTTTGGTTAATAAAAACAAATGAATTCAACATGCCATGATCAGTAAAGAACATGCATTGGGGGTATCAGGGCGGGGGAAGGTTAACTGTTCTCTTTGTTTGCTTTTCTTTTAATGCAAAACCCAACTGGCTTGGTGATGTCCAGATATGCACAAACACCCGTGCCAGATATTCACTTGCACTGACAAGAGCCATCCAAGTACAAAAGAGAAGGCTGGGGTGGAGGAAGGGGAAGTGGCTGTGGCCAAGTGACAGGAGCCAATTCTTGCCGTGATGTACTCCTGCTGCCTTTGTGATCTTGGGCAAGACTCCTGGATTAAATTTAATAGCTGGGGCTGGATCCAGTGACTGATTTTAATTAGAAAGCAAAAGGTCCTTTCACCTTCCGCTACTAAATTTGACCTGAAGTTAGTTATCCATAGTTAATTCTGTACTACTGCGCCCTAAAGTCAGACTTCAGGACCAATGAAACTGTAGTTTCTATTGACCTTTGTAGGATATTTAGTTTGATAATACTGGTCATGGTTTCCCCACATATAATTTTCACACATAATTTTCATTTTCTGTGAGAAAAGAACAGCAGCAGCCCCTTTCTTCCACACCCCCCTGACAAATTTTTGAGGAAGTATACGATTTTGTAGGTTTTTTAAGAATTACTTTCAAGAAAATGCAATATAACTCAGTGTTGGAAACACATTCTGAAAAATCTAGTGCTGAGTCTCCATAAGCACAAATAATGGATTGTGAGTGATGTGCCTGAGCCTGGTCACACTCTCCATGGGGCTATTCAGAGTTATTTGCATTACACCATAATAATGTGACAAGGAAAGTTCAGCACAACAAGATGGTACAGATCCAAACCATGTATGTACCACACAGTCCATTGGCTTTTGCCATTCCCTCACTGGGAATTAAACTCTGAGGGCTATATGCTGAGGAAAATGAAAGCTTTTCCCATGTTTGAAAAACCTCTGCAGAAAGTAGAAAGTCTTAGAAAACAAAAAAGGCGCAAAAAAAAAAAGTATAATCCCCAAATGAAAAAATTCAACCCCCAGCTTATTTGTTCATCCATCATATTTTCCAGGCAACTGGTCTCTTGAGAAACTTCCAAACAAATAGCCAGAAGTGAGTGGTGGGGAGAGGAAAGATATATATGAATTCTTTCAAGCAAGGCACGTCATGGAGCTACCTAGATTTTCTTCCGGAATGTAACTTTCATGTACTTTCCTGATGATTGCAAGGGTGGGGTGGTGGTTTGACAGTAAATCAGTGCACCTGGAAAGACATGGACATTACTGTAAGATATCAAAACTCCTTTAAAGGATGGTCTGTCCAGCAAGTGTCCTTGAAGTTCAAGCACTTGTATAACCTTCATTTGATCACAGGACTGCCTGGTCTTGTGCTATTTTAAGCAGTTCAGAGACAGATAAACATCTGCTACAGTAAAAAAAAATAATTAAAAAATCAATTGATCACATGCCCAGGCAATGCTTACCATGGACTGTACTTATTTTGGCTAAAGACATACAAGGGAGTTTTCAAAAAAATGCCCTGGAGGGAATAAACAATTAGCAAGACAGTTGAAACAGCAACCACAACACCCTACCTTATTGGAGCCATTGCAAAAAAAATCCAAATAATTTAATCTCTAACAAAGGAGGGCCTGTCAGGTCAGTAACCCAGATCTGAGGTAGTGGTTTCATGTAACAATACTGCTTGACTTGGTATTCATTTCCAACGCAAAGTTCAGCCTAACAGCAGCTGTCAAATACCTTTGGTTAATCCCCCCGTAGCTGCTTTGGTACAATTTTGGTGGTGTAATACACAGTATCACCCGACCCCAACAAGGCCACCACACTGTTAACACTTTGCCCTTGGGAGGCACTTGAGTGGGTTGGAGCAGTTACAAAATTCCCCTCAGGTATTTAGGAGAAGGACCTGCTCAGGCTCCTGACTGCATCTCTGCTGTACTTCGTGCCACAGTAGAGCTGAAATGTGTTTCTTTCCAAATCATTAAAGCCTGGCATTTCAGAGCTGGGCTCCAGGGAAAATGTCCCTGGCTCTCTGTGCTTTTCCTCCTCTATTTTGAAACATAGATGCTAAGCTTCAGTGCACCTTCCTGCTGGATTTTCAAACAACTCAGTGTTTTACAGGCTTCAGGATATTATAAATATTGGCTCTTTTTTTTTTTTTTCTCCTAACCATGTGCAGTTCAGGCTCTTTTGTTGCTTGGATTGTGCAACATCCTGTGTGTAGTAGGATGGAAAATCTATACATTCTGTTGGGCTCCACCTTTTCTTCCTTCATCATCTGTACCTGCACAGGCTTTCTCTTAACTCATATCTGAATAATTCCCCTGGAATCTTCTTTATGAGCTCTTCCAAATATCTTGATTTCAGACTGGAAAATGAATGGGAGGGATGAGAAATGTCCTCTGTCATCATGGCACTGCCCATGTCCTGAGTCTATGCCACTTTTTGGAGAGAAACTCAGATAAAGCTGAGGGATGTGGCCAACAGCCTCTGCATGTCTAGACAATCTGCATAGTTTTCCTTATCCAAACAGGCGAGTCAGAGACATTTGGAGAAAGAGATCTTGGGGTGAGCTTCTAGTCCCTTTCAGTAGCTCTTCAAGCCTCACTTTACCCTCAGTCTTCATCTCTTTGGATATTTCTTTGGATTTGAACCCTTAATTAATAGAAATTTTCAAGACTGTGCTTGGCACAGGGGATACTCTGTATGGGCAAAGCACCAGAGGGTGAGGTGTTTTCTAACTCCACTTCACATCAATTTATCTGGGAATCACTGGCAGCCACTTTTTCAACAATGACCTGGTTTATTTTACACCCCAGAAAAGCTGATATTCTTTCCCTTGGAGATGTGTTTGCTACCTAACTCCACACCTCCAGTTCTTTAATGTTCTTACACCGGACTAAAAATTAATAATAACAGTAGTAACAATAATAGTAGGAGTAGTAGTAATAATAATAATAATAATAATAATAATAAATAATCATTTAAAAATTCCAACTTTTTCTTCTTTAAGGCACAACTCTGTTCCCCATGACTGGCTGTAACAGACTCAAGTTCTTTGAAAGTAATGGAATTACATCGCCAGCACAGCTCACTGGTCTGACTCATTTTGGAAAATTCATCTCTTTTAATGTCTCAGCCATACTGAAGCTCAGCATCTGTTGCTAAACCGTGGGAACTCAGGACTGCAACTCAGCAGTCCCAAATCTAAGCCATGTCCTGAGAGGACCCAACTGGCATCATGGGGCCAAGGACCAAGTTCTAGTGGACAACATCCACCTGTACCCTCATCTCAGAGTTATAGGAACTCATGAGCTCTCATGGAATGATTTATTGATTGAGTGGACAGGATTGTCCCTGCTTGTATGGGTGTTAAGCCCTCACTGAAAGCAAAAGGACCCTGCTAAGTCAACTATTCCACCTTCCTGGATCAGGTATTTATATCACAAAGTTCACAACCAGATACCGGTAGAAGTTGATAACATTACTGTATTCACTGGAAACAATGCATCATCTCTACCTGGTGATAAACATCATATTTTCACCTGAAAAACATCCTAAAATTAACAGCCAGGCTTTACAAGTACAAACTCCAGTGCCTCACACACAGAGTGGATGATTTCAGGAGCATTTGAATTTTTAACAGGGACACAGCTCTAACACTGATTCCCCAGGCACAGGAATGAGAAATTCATTAGCCAGGCTGGGCACATTCCCCCCTCACAAGGTGCATGCCCTGGGAAAGGAGTCGTATTTAGCACACTACAATTTACCTGCATGATTAACCAGCGACGCTGTTTTTGGATGTCTAATCAGATTATATTGGGTTTACGTACCATTTCCTAAGCAGGCCGACTGATAGATTGATCAAGGGTAGATGGGATCTGACAGCAGAATATTATGGCAGAATTCTTCCGGTGATGGATGAGCCCACCTTGACACAAACTCCAAAGCTTTGCCTCTTAGTAATAAATCTCAGCATGAAGTCATCTGTCTCTGACCTGAAGCTCGAAATCAACGACTCAGGATACTGAAGTTTCATCGTCTTTATGAACATTTAAGTTGGCTCAATGGCATAAATACACACCTCCTGCATTCAATCTCTTTAATAGTGGCAGGCCTTATAATGTTGTTTTTATTTTTATTTTTTTTTCTGTTTTATAAAAGTTAGCGACTCATAACTGATTTTCTCACCAGCCAAGGAGATCGCTGCTAATAGATTACATTCTGCATGATGCTTAATGAGCCATGATTGGGAAAGGAGATGGGAAATGGCACTTTGGATTGATTTAGCAAGGATTCAGTGGAAGCAATGCCACGACTCTACAAATAGCAGTAGGTTTTACGTGGTGCCATAGAATTATATAACAGTCACCTCAGCTGAAACCTTCAAAGTGCCTTGCTGGCTTGAGAGCTTCACTTGCATTTTCAAAAGCTAGTTGAAGTCAGATTCTGAAAAATATGCCTAGTTAACCAGAGGGCTTTTTCAAGCAATGTTGTGAGTAACTTTCAGTAGGAAATTTTTGTATAGACCTACAAGCAACAAAAAAGAAATTTTCCCCCAAGCCCACCTGAAAAATGCTCTGCATGATCTGGAACTGAAAGTGGAGATAACGTATTCCTCTTGCAAACTGCATTATGCACAGAATATATGGTGGTGCAATATGGTGCTCACACCATCCAGAATTAATAATCTCATTTGCCTGGGACTTAATCCAAGGCCACTTATGAGACCGTGGCCCTATTTCTTCATGGGATTTAAGCACCTAATTTTTATCAATTTCAGCAAGAGGTCAAGGTTTAGTTTCTTTTTGAGTGTTTGGGTGCACAGGTCCTCAGATCATGTTTGCATGCACTCCTAACATAAAATTGTGAGGGTGTGTAATCTAAATTCTCCAAGCTCCCTGTGCTTGCTCGACATCCCAGGTACCCACAGCAGCTCTCTGAATTAATTCAGTAATGCCTTCAAGTGACCTACTGTAGACATTCTCATCTGACGGAGCAAGGAAATGGGGTAGCTAATAGACCATTTTTGAGTATTGTAAGATCACAGCAATCCCATATTTTAAGAGGTTAATATAATACTAATTGGGGCTTGGGTGAAGAGTTCATAAGACAGATGAACCCACATTAGTTTTGAGAGTTTGAGCAGCCAGATTCTTAATCCATATTCACTACTGCTTGGGAGTGTTTTTGCTGTTTATCTAAGAATGAAAAGAAATATCAGGAGATTTCTGTAATCGTCAGCTTTTTCTGGCTAACCTTCTTGACTGCATCTTCTGGGTTCATGATGGCTGGTAACATACCAAAGTCATGCCCAATGAGAAAAATCAACTTGCAGGACCAAATTCACCTCCTGACTGACTCTGGCAGACCTAACTGCACTCTGGGATTTTATTTCTGCTAATATCAAAGTCCAGAAACTGACAAAGCTGTATAATTGTCAACCCCTGTAGCGAGGCTGGAAAAGTAGGAATAACAGTTAAGTTAGACCTGCGTGAATAATTCATAGGGAATAATTTATTTGATGAATTGACCTCCTTTTTTTTTATCTGTTCATGGCCCTGTCCACAAGCAGCCTCTGATTTTCTCTCTTCCGTTGTTACTCAGATTGAAAATATCTGCTGAATAATTTCTGAGGATAATTCTTGTTCTGCAGATTTGTCCCTGAGCAGTTCACTGTGAACATTTGCTATCTGAAATCCCAGTGCTAGCTAGACACACAGATCTCTTGGTGTTATTTCTGTTCCTTGCATGAAGGGCACATACATTCAAAACAGTGTTTTCCACTTTGGCTATTGGTAGTTCTGAGTCCTTTAATGTAGTGCTAAGCTTTGCAAGGTGTGTATTTGATTGTAAGGTCCCATTTTTGATTCATGTGAGATAAATAATATGTATAAAGAAAGGGAACTGTGCTTTTTCTTCAGGGATTTTCCTATAAACCTGCAGGAGCCTCCCAGTCAAATGCTCTAGCTGCTCAATAAGAGGACAAGGAAATCAAGAAGGGGAACAAATTTAGATGTTAAGGACAAATCTTAGGCACTGCCTACATCGCCCTCCATAAGATTCCCATAAGCAGGAACCATCCTGACCCAGATCCTGCCTCACAAACACAGGGACAACATTCACAGCGGATGCAGCACGATCCACGGGACACGTAGAGGACAAGGCAAGCAGCCCTGGCTGCCCTCCACAGCTCTGGAGGGACACACAGGCGCCTTCACACCTCCCATTCTGCTTTCCACGGGCTTTGGTGCTGAGCAGCTCCTCAATTCCCTTTGCAGCACAGTTGCCCGTTTACTCACTCCACTCATTATGTTCTGCACTCACAAGGCTGCACATCGACTTTCAGAATCAGGAGGGGGGGAAAAATGGGAGCAAGACAGAGCTAAAAGTTTCAGCCATAAAAGCTTTTGACACATCTTTCTGTCTCTTTCTGTCCAAGTAATCAATCTTCTAAGTTTCCAGGAGCGGCTGAGATTTTTAAAAACAGCTGTAATCTGTGGTCATTGATGGTGGAGTAGATTGTTTGCCAAACTATTACCATAACTGTCAACCGAAATCAGAAAAATAATCTCATTGTGCTGGACAGATGCCTTTCCTGCATTATTGATATAGTCACTCCAGAGTAATAGAGAAATATAAAGCATTGTTCTATTTACAAAAGGAGATTGGCCAAGTCCTTGAGAGTGAGCAGGAGGGACAGGCACTTAAAGGAAGTGAGATATAGTCAACTCAGTAAAAGTTATGTGTCAGGGTCATGTGGCCTCCATAGTCAGCAGTAGAATCTCAGTTTTCAATAGCTTTTCCTCTCCTTTCTCACTTTCAGATTTAGCTCCAGAGCTTAATCTCTGACTAAATGAGCTTTCCAGGGTTTTAATGCAGCACCATGGAATCTACCCAGCTTTTTCCCCTTTCCACCTCCCCTCTGGCTGCCAGCATGACGACCTCAAATACATCTCTGGGACTGCTGCATTTCCAAAATTTACAAAAACACTGCACGATCCCCATGTCGCTCTTGGTAGTGAGGATAAATCAGGTCAGCTCTGCACATTATAATACAATACAAGAGAATTTTGTCTGCTTGCCACCTAGATGTCTCTGAAAGCACTTTGCAAAGCAATGCACTAAATATGAGCGTCGCAGCAAATCTTTAGGCAGATGGAGCAGCCAGCCTGCATTTAGCCATAGCGCCCACAGAGTCTTTTGCTGTTACAAATGTTTGTATATAGAGAGGGGCCCAATTTTGCATTGGAATCTGCTACAGTGAACCCATAACCCCAAGTTCCCCATTTATAGCACAGATGAATAAATATCTATAGAGTCAGAGGACTGGAGGTGGGACTGGAGCTTCTATTTTCATTTGAACACCATGCAGGGGTCAGGCACAGTGAGAGTCCCGTGATCAGCTGAGGACAGGCTCTGGGAGATATGTGGTCTCCTGTCCTTTTTTGTTGTTGTTTTTTAATTTTAAAATTGCCTCACATTTCACTGCAGGAAAAAGTTTATTTTCTCATCAGCATTTTGAAAACATAAAATTTGAATTTTTTTTGGAGGGGGAGCAGGAATTATCTATAGACGTAGTCCTCCATTTAACTTGAAAAGAGAAATTAGCTTTTACAAAATGACAGCAGTTTTTAGCTTATTCTTGTTCAAAAGCAGATATATGAGCTGCTAGCCTCATTTTGGTAGCAACAAAAGAACTTTTCGGCAGCTTAATGCTTTGAGGCAACACATGGCTTTTTTCTTTCTTTCTTCCAACAAAAACATACAGATGCAATCTTTGTCTCAGCAGAAAAAAGATGGAAATAAAAATCATTTCATCAAATTTAGTGTAATGAGAATTATTGTCATACTATAAAAATAATTTAAATAACAACAACAACAAAATTCCTTTTACCCCAGTTTTACTGAAACGCCTGCAAAAGAGCCATTCTAGGGAAGCAAATGGATGCTCCGGTCTGAAGTGTGAAAATCAGCAATATGCAGAAAAAAAAGCAGGGCTAATTGAAGGACTAATTCTTGCTGAGTGACCACCAGCCAATCAAAAGCTCAGCCCCATCGCCCTGACTGAAACATCTGTGGCTTTCAAATAAGAACAAATTTTTTGTAGGGAAAATGCCTGACTGTCTTCATGCAGAAGGACGAACAGTCTGTGGTCAGGAAACGAATGCATAAAGTGTCCTTGACATCACGTTTGTTGTGACTCTTCTGCTCTGAAGTTGTTATACTCTGGTTAGAGAGATGTTCCGAATCCATTAGCACATGTTGTGGGCAAGAGGTTTGACCCAAGCCCTCACACATCACACCCCTAACTCCACTAACTCACACCCATCTCCAGCACGCCCGAGCACACACACAAGCACACACCAAGCCCCACGGTGGTTTTAATTGAAAAGCATAAATTTGGCCTGCTAAATCTATTAACGATTTGTTTTAATTAGGAACCCAGCTGTTTCCTGAGATTCTGCAGTCTGGGTCTCAGAACTTTAACCACACTGAAAATGAGTCTCAAGTGAGTTGCTTCGAGTCTTTCAGCTCAGCGTTTTTACAGACTTGTTGGAAGGGAGATGTTTTGAAAAGTTTCCACAGTGTGCCCATCACCCCTCCTCTCAGCCCTTGGATGATACTGACTCAGGGAGGGTAAAACTAGACCTATCCAAGTGCTTCTTAAATCCAGATTAAGTTTGCCTCTCCTTACAGAAAGCAGTTAACATCTACTGCCCATCATAAATGTAGTTTCCAGAGAGACAAATATGGGGCCAAATTAAAGCATATTTAAGATCTAAGGACCATATATAGGGACTTGGTGAAGCCAGGCAAGATGTTGTCTTTACTTGGAACATTTATCAGATCACACACTAATGAACTTCTGGGCACCAGGGCACTCACTGCTGCTAGGTTTGCACTGCCACTACCACCCGGAGGAAAAGCACTGGCTTTTGGTTGATCCTTTTGTGGACCTGTGATGATTTGCAAAGCCTTTTCAAGTCAGTGGTAAAGATACTTTTCCATCTTCCCCTTTCCTTCCTGGGGGTGTGAATCTGTGCCAAGAGGGAGCCATTTGTGCACTTGTAGGCAAAACTCAGTGGGAAAATGGAGAGGAATTGTTGTTTGTACCTTTACAACTCCAGAAGGCATCAGCCTTTCCCTAAAATTTACTGACAGAAACACACACGTCTGACAGTGCATGGTCACTAAGCACAGGGTGTCCTCCCAAGGACCCAGGCAGAACCTACACACCTAAAAATTCAGCAAACACCATTTCATTTTTCATTAATGATTCACTGATGGTATTTCTACCCTTGCTCCATGATCCAGCTACTGTCGAGGTGGAAATGACAGTCATGAGTTTCAATGAGATATGTACATAACCTCTTCCACCCTCACTGTTTTCTCTTGGCTTTTCTGCTTCACTTTCCTTTGATTTTTCCCTCCTTCATATAAAACTATCTTTTATAATGGTTTTGGATTTTTTTTCTCTCAGCTAACGCCAGTTTCAGAGGTGGGTATCCACACAACTACCCAAGACTCCAGCCCATGGAAAAGCTCTAAGAGAAGGAAGGAAAACAAAGTAAAGTGAGGTAAAAATCCGTGCCATCAGGACACAGGAGCTCCAATTTCAACAGTGTTCACCATTCCTCACAGACTAATGTTGGCTTTGCTCCTTTTGGATGCCGAGGATGATTTCTCAATATCTGTGAGTGGAGAGGAAATAGATGGCTAATTGCCTTTTTCCATCCATCCAAGAGGTGAAAGCTGGCATAGGTTATCTTTCTCTTCAGCTTTGATTCAAATACTCAGAAAAACTTTTCAAATAGCTCAACTCTTGACCACATTAGTTTATTTTATCAATCAAGCTTTGATTCACTGATAATAAACACATCAGTATAACTCTTAGACATGTTCACTAATAATAAATGGAAAATCAAGCTCACATTGAAGCTGGTCAGAGAATGGGAGTTTTTTCCTACAAAAAAAAAAAAAGTTGATAAAGTTTAAAAACCAGACTTGAAATATTTTCATATGTGCCATTTAACATTTCTTCAAACTGATGAGAATTCCATCTCCTTCCAACAGGAGACCTCTCAGAGTTAGAAGTTCCTCCATATAACAAGTCCATGCAGACGCAAAGCAGACAGTCAGTCCTTGGACTTTGCAGAGTTCCCTTAACCAGACCTACAGACACAGATTTAAGGTTTCTCAGCCCCATTTTTTCATGATTCATTGGTATCTTGTTTTTTCCTCTGCTTCTGACATCATGATATTCTACGAAATTCAGACTGAATTAAAGGTCTCTTGTCTGTACACAGGAAAATGGAAGCTTGACACCTAAACATTAAATGAGGAACCCACCAGTAATCCTCCTCTGCTAACTACTTGTTTAACTACTTTTTTTAAATTATGCAACCTCATTATATTCAAACAAATCTTATGCTTTGGGGTGGAAGTACATGCTTTATGAGTTTTATATACTTCAGTATATATTTTTATATAAATCTGAATGTTGCATTTGTCTTTAGCTATGACTTAATTTTCCCAAGTCCAGCCTAAAATTTTCAAAATGTAGATGATTTTTTAAAATTTTATTTTATGTGGCATTTCAAATTCTTCATTGAATAACAGGAAAAATTCCAGAAGGAATACTGCTATCTCCTCTTCCTTTCCAATTGAGTTGGATCTTGGGCTCCAACAGAAGCAAAGCTCTAAATTACACCACTGAGAATTAAATTTAAAGCTCGCACAGGTTTTCTTGTGCAGCGAGAGAAAGGGTTTGTACAGAGAAGCTTTTTACAGTGCCACTAATGAGAAGTTTCCGAGTGACTTGGGACTGGCTGAACACCTCCTTTGCCTAGACAGAGACATAAACCCCTATCTGTGGGTGCTTAACTTACAAAAACCTGCTGATTTTAGAGTGCTGTGAGGGAGAGTCCTCATCCCATTTTTTCCTGTGCATTTGAGTGATTCCCTCCTGCTAACATCCTCCTTTCCCCCTTCTCCCAAGGGGCTGCTCAGTCCCCTTAAGTCTTTTTTGGCTTGTTTACTAAATCTTCAGTCTGCTCACTCAGGATTAAGGACACTCAACTTAGGTATGATCCTCACCATGTGCTTTGGTTCCAGGGTTGACTCATAAGAAGAAGAGTCCTTAAGCCTCAACAAGCAGATTGAAAACTCAGTAAACAAGCTGAAGAAGAGAGACTCAAGATAAGAAGTCCAAGTCTCCCGCCACAGAGGCATGAAAAGAGCTTTATATAATATATTGTTGAAAAGAGGTTTTTAGTGACTTTATAATGATTTATAGGCTCCCTTTTGTATTTTTTTATTATTTTTACTCCTCCCACAGCCCTTGCAAGTCAGAGCTGGGTTTATTGTGCACCCATTTGTCCACATTTAGCTCAATAATCTTTTCATTTAAGTATGGAGAAGCAGTATGCAGAATTGCTTGTTTTTCTGAAAAAGAACAAATGCCAAAGAACTTTAAGTAATTTCTTTTTTAAAAATGTGTTTCTGCAACCTAGCAATATAAATGTTCTGGAGGTATATTGGATATAAACTTACATAATCTTGGGTATATTTAAAAGTTTCCATGGAAACCATTTCTTTGTCAAAAGAACAACATTGCTCTGGGCTATTTGTAACCTACACCTAGCACTGTCCAGCTCAGTGTGGGGACCAGGAGGTGGCTCTGATGTCAGTAAAGGAGTGGTCTTGGCCGGTTTTAGCTTTTTTAGCCCGAGCAGAAGGTGCTAAGTAGCATTTCTGCATTCTCCATACATAAAAACAGCAACAGAGAAAGAGTTAGGCAGTCTGACCCCTGGAAACATCCAAATGCAAAGACACCTGCCTTCCCTTGCAGGGGCCCTTCTGGTTAAGTGCTTCTGCAAGAGGGAATGAGAGTGCAAGGTCTCAGTTCTCCTCAAGCAAGGATATTTGTTCTGCATGCCGCAGGTTTTCCCCCCAGAATAAGCTGCTCTTCTAATAAGCACTGTTTTGACAGCAGCATTGCAGCTTGCCAGGAGCTGCTCCCAATGCAGCGTGTCAGTCTGTGCATCTGCAAAGGCATCTGCAAAGTTGCAGCCCTGATTCTCACACCGTTCCTCATCCCCTCTTTTATCCAATTTTTCAAGACAAAACAGGAGGGGGGAAGGAAAGGGCAAACAAGTCCAGTCTGACCTTCCTCCTGCCTCCGGAAACACTCCAGTTTACAGGGGCAGTGAGGTGGAGCTGGGTTTCTAGCTGTCAGCAGCTGGGAGTCAACAGCAGCCCATCTTATCCACTTCAGAAATGAGCCCTGGCTGATTGGACAAATATTTCCTATTTACCAGCTTCTCCCCCCCTCCTGGATAATTCTAGGGTTAATCCACCACACCACCTCCTCAGCCCAGCCCCGTGATATTGACACTTAAGAAACACAGAGCTGTTTATATTTCATTGGAGAGCTCATACTATCAATTTTCACATTAGTGAGTCCAGCTATTGCTCTCTTCTATCGGGATCTATTGAGTGGTGGCAGTAGAGATATCCGCTGTAGTGAAGGAAAAAAAAATACTTAGCTGTCTGATGAAATGTTTTAAATGCATAGGGTTCACCTTGGGGTTGGCTGCTGCTCAGATTTTATCCATTAATAACACGCAGGGCTGCCACACTACTCTCCAGGGCTGATAGGAAAAATAGTACCACTTACAGATCCCCTGGTTTGCCTCGGGGAGAGTGCACCAAATGCAGCACATATCATACATTTCGGGGCTGAAATTTACTCCACAAGAAGGAAAAAAAAACAAAACAAAAAACCCCCCCAAACATTCTCTATATTAAAAAACAAAACCCAACCCCATTCCTGAAACACAGACAAAGAGAAGTTACCATGTAGGCCAGTAGTTGCAGACCTCAAGTGCTTTACTTATGCTATGAAACGCCTCTGGGCAAAACAGGGGTAAGATTTCAGTGTAAATGGCCTTTTTTAGCTTACTGCTCTGCAGGTTGACATTTCACCCAGCAGGGAGAAGAATCTGAATTGTTACAAGGAACCAAGCAGTAAAGAGTAGGCTCTTGGTAAGTCATCATCTTTCCAGCAAGAAAGTCTCATTTATTTATATTTTCTCTTTTTTTTTTTTTCCCTACTTCTGAAACAATTCACAGGAAAATGATCATCAGAATAAGAATTGTTAACTGATTAGATTATTGTCGGCATTCGGTACAAGAACATTGCCAGGCGCTCAAGGGTAAGTATTATTTTCATCTACTGATGAGGCTAAGAAAGGATTGTGCACCCAATTCCCTGTGCATTAACGATCTGAAGATATTTGGGTTGGGTTGCATTGTTTTCCCCTCTCTTTCAAAGGGAGCCACAGAGCTCTTTGCTGCCAGGAAGTGTTATTTAAGAATATGAGCTTCTTTTGTAAAGGGAAGGGCATAATTAGATGTTGAAAACTGATTATTGCATTGTTCTCCACAGAGATTTCCAAAAGGAACAGCATTTGAAGAAAGAAGGGAAAGTATGTATTGTGCTTGGAAAGTGAGAGGTATCTGCCTTTAACATTCTCTGTCTCCATATCGGAAAACTTTACAAGAGATGTAACCCAATTTCCCATTGCACACGGCCTGAGAGAAGCCCACTGACCAACCATATCTGCTGTGGGACTAAAGCTCCCACCCAAAGACCAGAAAGAAAAATCCCCCATCTCCTCCAGCAGGAATCACTTGGAACAGAAAACCGTGGGGTTTTTTGGTTTTTTTTTTCTAAGGGACTTGAAACAAGCTGAACTTGCGCCTACACACCGCTGTTTCCTGCTACTCCAGCCTCAGGGAGCTGACACACCTCGTGCTTCATCCTTTAGGCACTCACAGAAGCAAAAGGTTTCTGTCAGGCGATCCTCAGAGAAACCTTTGCAAGAAATAAGCCCTCCTGAGCAGACAAGGACTCATCCAACTCATCCAAACTCAAAAGTACTTAACGTAGGGCAGACCATAAGCACTTATTCGTGGTGCACACAGAAGAGAGCTAGGCTTTAGGCTGATATCCACTAAAAACCTCCCTACTCTGTGCCTTACTACACAGAATATATGCTTTCTAAGTGCCATCCCCCCAAAAAATGTTACAAATCAAGCTGACAAACCTCATGCATTTCTCTGGAGACGCCTGGCATAGTCTCTGGCAGATTGGTTAGGGGAAACAGCCAACACAGACCTTCAGCTGCTGCTTGACCTCAATTTGGTTTTCAGCAATGGCAGCTGGGAGGGGATGCCCACCTGACTTGAGCATTCACTTTATTACTCTTCTCACAAAGTGAGGAGTGCTTCAGCTTTGCTTAACACCTCCTGAAGCCAGAGAGACATCACCTTCCCAAAGCTGCCTCTTTCTGCTTCTTCCTCCTCAGCCTGCATTGTGTATCATGTAGGATATGGTTGTCCTCTAAAACACTTTTAAGCTCTGGTTCCTACCAGGAAAACCCCTGAGGCTACCTGTGCTTTAAAGGCTGCCACAATGACCTGGCTGCCCAGCAGAACCTCAACCCCAGTACTGGCTTGTTTCCCCTCCACTGCTCGAGTTTCCATAAGTTCTGATGAGCTGGGAAATGCTACAGTTTTAAACAATTGGACTTTCTAGCAATTCCCAAGGAATTTTCCCTCTCTTTCTAGGAAAGAAAATAGGACTTGGTGTTATAGCCTGCTCAATGTATCCTCACCATTTTTCAAGGTTGCTTGAAGTATTTCATTATTAGAGTCTTTAAGGCCCATTTTAAAGCTCATTTAGATACAATTTTCCTGCTACTCTTATCAGAAGTTTGCTCTGAAACCTCTTGGATGTCATACTAAAATAAGTTCTAATCCTCAAAATATAATATTATATGAAACAGAAACCATGTCTCAATCTGCTCAGTCTATTTTTCCTTGCTACATGTAAACCACACCCTGTACTACCTAAATATTTGCATTTAATCTACATAAACAAACACAGAGGAAAGGTGTAAGAGCACCTCAGCCTTTCTGATCTCAGGTAGAAGGATTTCTCACAGCCCAGTCATGCTTTTATAGCCCTTTTCCTTGCCTTTTTTTTTGTCTCCATGAGACCACAGATTCACCTGGATTAAAAAAACCAAAAAAAACAAAAACACCCCTACATACAAGAAATGAATCAGCTTCACATTTTACCATAATTTCTCAAAAATGGGCTTCTTCATGACCAGGCAAGTTTTTGGGACCAAAGCCTGAGCTGAAGTCACTACAGCTTTGGAGACAGGTGTCGCAGTCCTTTTTTTTTTAATCTGCAATAACAGCCTTTAGCTGTATCACAATTAACACACTCTGTGTGCCAAACTGTAACGAACTTGCCTGTTCTCTCTGGACCTGCTTCCAGTCTGAGGTGAGAACTAATGAATTGTCGGGGCCACAGGAGGAGGACAAGGACGTGGAAGCAGAGGGGAAGGAATAAGAGTACAAACATCTGTGTATAGAGGACAAAGCTCATCGCTGTCTCCCAGGTTATGCAGCCACTTTGTAAGGATTTGGCAGCAGAGCCATCCCTTTCCTTGCAATCACCCTGTTTGCTTAGGACCAAACCCAAATTCAGGTTTGCACCGGAGTTTGTTTGAACACATCCCTTCACTTCATTGTTGTGATTCGGGTTTTTTTTTTTCCTTTCCTTCTATGCATCTTCATCCTTCATGGTTGATTTGGATTATGATGTAAACTAACCGAACATGACACAGCTGCTCTCTCCAATAACTAAGGAGATGCCGGCTGCCACTCACCCCGGCACTTTGGTGGTTCACAGCAGGGCTGGTGGGCTGATGGGGGCCCTCTCTTTTGGCATCTGTCTATACCATCCTCATGCCTTTTGCTGAAACAAAACCAGTGATGTTAGCAGCATATGGGCAGCCAGAACAGGGGTCATTTACCTTATTTGCCAACAAAGTAAAGGACAAGGCCCAGTGGAATGGGGATATATGGAGAAGAGCTGGCAGCACGGTGGCAGAAGAGGAAACCACAGGCAGGAAGTATCCCAGGAGTCACCTCTGCCCATACATCCCTTTCCCGTGCCATGTGGAGCATCTCTGAGCTCTGTATGGACTATTTAGTGCTAAGTTCTGTGAGTGGACACCCCACCTCAGATACAAAGCCTGACTCCAAACCTCGCTGAAAGCTGAGAAAGATTTTGTTGACAATCAAATTCATGTAACAGCTAACAGAAAAGAAATCGCTTCCATCTGCATGCTCTTGGGCTAATAAAGGTTTGGTCTGAAACTGGAGGAGCCAAGAACCTGTCAGGGATTCAATCTAATTGTATATCTAACCTGACTAGAAGTAAGAATAATTGGAAACCTCTCAAGTAGATTGTTCTTCTTAACTTACCAGGACAAGCCACACACCAACAGCTTGCACAATCTGACTTCTGCAAACAAAAGAAGTCTGGATAATTTTGGAAAAGACATTGAGCATTCAAACTTCCAGGTTAGCTGTCTATGTTCACCGCCAGAAAAAAAAAATAGGCACTTTTTCCTTCAGAGTAGTACCTCTAGGCACAAGGTTACAGCACTGGGCATGTTTTAACATATAGGCTGTGCTGAAACAGAGAACTTGAGGAAGATGCTTAGCGAAGAAAAATAGCTCTGAATAGAATGATGTCTGCAGAAACCACAGATGACAAATCTACTGCAATATGAAAACATATGTATATGGCATTGTGAATTTAAAAGGTGCCCCGCATAGTAGACATAGCTCAAATATTTATTAAGACTCAGATTCATGAAAAATGTCCTCCTTTTTGTTAGAAATTTTTGCCTGCAAAATTAAACTCACTTGTGTGTGCTCTCATAATATACAAGTATTCTTCAAAATTGCTACCTCTCTTTCTATGTCTATAGCAATGCTTATCTAAGTCTCCATCCTCTTTTCAAAGTATCACTTATAGTATCTGAGAACCTATATATTTTTATAAAACCCCTCATTTTGGGAGTTCACTATTTCCTAAAATTGTCTGGGAATTATAGACTCAGAGGGTGTTATTTCTATCCAATAATTTTACAAAAATCTTTAAATTTTAGAAAGTATTTTGGGTTTTTGTGTGATTATTATAAAAATAATGTTAAGAATTGAGAAAATGTGATTTTATTTATTGCTCAAGTTTAAATAAATATAATCCCCTAAAAGAATATTATTAGACTTTTTAGTATTTTGTCAAAGATATCAGGAATATACATTAAAATGCATGTTTCAATCCATGACCATGTGGCTCTACCTCTTGATTGAGTAAAATGTTTACCAAAACCCTTGAGTGTTTTAAAAAAATGAGCAGAGTTGTATCTATGTATGAAAAGTAAAAATGTTGTAAATAAGGGAGTTGGCTTTTTTTTTCCTCACAGTTTCAAGCTCCACTTTCTAACTTAAATGCATAAAGATTTTTTTTTTTTGTCAGCTTCAGTGCAGAGAAGCATTAAAATTCATCTCACCCCAAACCTTTGTCAGGAAAAAAAGATGTTAAATATCAGCAAATGGATCTGATAAGCTGCAGACTATTTCTGCTGTCAGAGAATGACTGTAGGACAAAAACACATGTTCAGGATTTGACATCCCTTGGCATCTTGTAAATAGCCTGCATGAATCCACACCTAAAAACTGCCAACACAAGCAAAATTGTGCCCAAGTTTCTTGTAAGTTAAGCAAGCAAAGCAGAGACATGAAACGTGGTTGGATTGAATATAGAAACCTAAAGACCCCCAAAACTGACCTTGAGATCATTTTAGCGAAAGATCTTCTCTGCACTTTTGCAGAGCCAGCCTGATTTTCTCTGTATAAAGAGCTCTGTGTGTGTGTGGATGGGTGAATGTGCAGGACTGCGTGATAAACACGTTATTAGGGAAAAAAAACAACTACTTTCCATAGAAGAATGATAAGGAAAAAGAACTGCTGAGTAATACAAAATAGACCCTTCCTTTTCCTTTTTTTTCCTTTTCCTTTTCTTTTTTTTTTTTTTTTTTAAGGATTCATTCCTAAGAAAAAATGTGAAGTAATCCCTTGGCCCGGTTTTTCTTCCACTTCAACTCCACCCCCTCACCAAAAGAAAAAAACTTTTTTGTGATTTGTGATTCAAAGGACATCTCTTCCCTATCTGGATTGCAATTTTTTCCCCTTTTCTGTAAAAAAGTAATCCAATCAAAAAAAAGGTTGAAAAGAAGGAAAGGAGGGATATTTAGAAAGAGGAAGAGGAGATCTGTTTCAAGAACCAATTTCTTCTGGTACAGCATCAGTGTTTGCGCCACAGATGCAAGAGGAGATTACTTCCTTTCTTTACCCCAATACCATTTTTTTTCAATCTCTCAATTCTTTTCGGAGACGTTGGTCTTCCTTTTCTTGGATTCAGGTTTGCCCACTGCCAGCAGGATATGTCGAAGCTTCTGGACGCAGTGGAGAAACTGCTTTTTCCTGAAAGCCTGGGGATTGTCTCAGCATTTGAGGGATGGATTCTTCAGGGGACTATCATGGCATTAGTGATGGCATCTGCTGGAAAGGAAGTCCGCATTGTGGTGGGAGATGTCACAGCCATGCTTATCCCAGTGGCCTAAATGGGGGCACCTTCCAAATTTTCCCTGGGTGCATAAAATTTTTGGGTCTCCTTTATAGAAGATCAACTTCTTGGTGGTCCATGCTGGCTTCAGTTCAGAGTTCAGGGCCAAAAAGGGCCATGAAGATGGTCCTACTCCCAGTGTGGCTGGGACCATGGTACAAACACACATGGACACCAAGCTTTTTCCAGCCTGAAAATGAGAAGGGAAATGGGATGGGGTCTGTGGAGGTAAGAAAGGTTATGGGGCAGCCAAGTGCTCTGTGCCAGGACGTGGTCAGGCTGGAATCCGGAAAGTGATTCTCTCCAAAGGACGTGGAACAGCTGGCAGCATGCCTCCTCCCCTCCTCTTCCTCTGAAGCACCCCTGGAGTCAGGATGCTGGCTTCAGTGACTCAGTAGTCTGCTTGGCTGTGGCAGATCTTGTATTTCTGGAGAGAATCAATATAAACACTTTCTTTTGTATTTCCTTTTTTTTTCCTTACCCATTGTAGTGCCTCTTATTTCACTGTCTGCTGTCTGTCCCCAGCACCAAAGGAAACTGTGATCCCTAATTCCCAGTGCTGCCCAGCCTGCTATAAAACTGCTCAGTGTGAAACGTAATATGCAAAAAAAAAATTATTTTTTCTTTTTTTTTTTTTTTTNTTTTTTTTTTTCTCCTTTTTGGCAGGCTCTGGAAAAGGCCTGTTTCCTGGCAGGAGAAAAAGCCAGCCTTGGCTTCAAGCAGCCACTGACAATTCCCAGCATATGGTAAGAGAGGGAGCTTCCGCCTACCCCATCAGGTAAGTGCCATCTTCCTTACTACAGCAATGATCGATGTCACGCTTGGAGAGCGCTGGCTACTGGGAGAGGAGCCAAGCGGCCAACTGGCCAGTACAAGGGAACAGGTCAGGGTGGACAAGGCCTCTGGGTGAGGAAAGCATGCTAGCATAAGCATGCAACCAGGAAACGTGGTGTCTTAGTGCACCGTCATCTGCCTTGGGTTTTTGGCTCCGCAGCCGAGTTCGAAAGGCTTAATTTGCTTATGCTCACACTTGGGTTTAAAGTGCTTTTCAAAGGTGAATTGGAGCTCTTTTGCATATGCCTTTCAGCATCGTTTGTGTGCCATTCCCTCCCTCCTTCCCCATTTCTTTTTTTACTTTCTCTTCCAGTGTCAATTCATGCTGTTTTTATAACAAGCTTTTCCTCCTTGGCTAGAAGAAGACCTGATCCCACATCCTTTCCAGCTCTGCTCTTTGACTCCACGTTATTTTGGAGCAGCCCACCACAGTGGCAAGCACCAGGGAAGTTTCCTTAGACTAGCCCAAATTTTGCCTTGTTTAGTCCTGGGCAATGACTGAGCCCCAGTTTGGCCTCAGGATCTCCTTCTCCGACCCCATCTTGCGCCATGCTCTGCAGTATCACAGTGGGTTTTGGAAACCTCAGAGCTGCAGAGGGAGGAGTGTGCATGGCTGCAGTGTGCCTGGGAGGGGGACAAGGCCCTGTGTCAGGATCCCACCCTCTCCACAGGGCCCATAGCACAAGGGACAGGGCGAAGAGCGGGCTCCAGCCCCCTTGGTGTTTCCATGGGATGGGCTCTGTCTCTGCAAGGCAGGTCTGCTCCCCAGGCTCACAGTGCAGACAAGCACCTTCAAAGCCCCACTGAGCCATTAAGACCAGTTCCTCAGCTGTAAATCAAAGCAGCTCCATAACAGTTTTTTCCTCTCACCTGAGCCCTGACCTGGAGGGACCACATCTTGTGGAGAAAGGGTAATTCATTCTCCATGCTCACTCAATCCATAGACCCTCGGCCAAGGATGCTGATTATTGCTAACCGGGGTGCTGTTTTTTATCGTCCTGGCAGGACTAAGAGAGCCCTAACTCATTTCACATTGAGCTCTGAATAGCCACTGCCTGGTAGGAAGTTTTGGTGAGGACCAAACTGAGCTGTTCTCCATTTATCCCATGGAGGACTGCGCACTTTGCAGCTCATTCTCAACACAGAAATAAACTGTCAGTGGCTTCTCTTCTGGCACAGATTGATCTAATACAACTGCCTCAGCGCACACTGCTTGCACAGACAGTTCCAGTGCACATTACTGTCATTTCTGATGCCCTAAAAGCTGCTGCCTTCTCCCTCCCATGCTCTTAAATGCCTTAAATGCTCTTAAAAAGTGTGGTGACACTTTTACGGGTGATGGGGCAAGGGTCAAAAGCTGAAATTTTGCATGCCAAGAGATGCAAACAACAGATTCCCATCTCTAGGAGGGAAGCAGGATCTGATTTCCTTTGTCAGTAGGTTCATTCTTTGTGCCACATAATTATAGATAAACAAAAAGAAACATGCAACATGCCTTAAATTAAATTCAGAGTTTTCTGATTGCCACATTAATGGGAGAAAGGTTATCCCAAGCAAGTGCATCTCCGACTGCTGTAGGAAATCAAGCTGCAATGGGAAGTGTAAAGTAGGGGGTTACTTTCTAGAATCTATTGTAAAAATCTGAGCTGAGCCACAGGTTTGCCAGTCAATGCTGAGTGCCATCGGTGACCAAAAGTGCTACAGGACGGTAAACAAGGAGTAGACCCATGTCCATAGGTTTATTCATCTAAACTATCAGGTAGCAATGGGTGCTGATCAGCAAAACAACAAATGCAACTCATTTTCAGATGTCTGTGTTCATGGTGAACTCATTTTGTGCCCTTGCAGTGGAAATACATGGGTGTTCATCCTGCAGAGGTGTTTTAAAGTATTGATCAAAAGCTGGGATATTAAAGTAAATGCTACAGGTAGACCACTGTTTCAATCCCAAAATACTAGAAAGGCTGCCATATAACATTACATTTTTCTTTTAGATTTTTTTTAAATATGTTTCAATTTTTAATTATAAGGTCTTTCCCTTTTATATAATTTGTTTGTTTTGTTCTATGATACACAAATCAAAATGTTATATAGCATGACAAACAGCATATGCTTTGATCCAGAGAAATAGAAAATCTGTTGTAATGTTATAGTGTTATAATCATCCTTTTGGTTTTGAAGTAAACTAAATAAGATAAATATTTCCAGAATTACATTTTTAATGTACTGCTAATACTATTGGCACAACATGAAACATTGACTATTAAACTGGAAAAAAAGGGTCAGTGTTTAAAACAAACAAATTCCATCCCACCATGTTTCTACACAAAATATCCACTTAGCCTAATTAACTACAGCTCCTGAGCATCGGTGAATGGATTTTCACATTTAACAAGTTCCATGGAGTTCAGCAAGAATGATTATTTCTTTTGAATAGTCATGCTTAAAGAATATTGCTGCCCATCATACGGGATTCATTACTGCTTGGTTTCAAAAGCCTGTCATCCACAGAGGGAGCAGGAATGATTCCATATGACTTAGGTGACAAATCATAAAACATAAAAAATGAATAGCTAACAGCTGTCTGGACTTTTCCTGCTGCAAACAGTTTCCTTCAAGTTGATATTTCTTCATGCTCCTGATTTTCCAAAAAAGGCAATCCAGATGTTCCAGCTGCACAGTACAGGTATCTCCAATGCAACCAGCATCTACAGGAAGATCACCAAAGGGCTTCTCTGCTTTTCTCTTCTTCCCCTTGTCTATTCTTTTCTTTCTTTTTTTTTTTTTTAGTTTTTTATTTCTCCTCAGCAAGAGTAAAACTTGAGCATGGCCAGGTGTTTTCACTTCAGAGGCTCCAATGGCCACAACAACTCCAGTGCTTGGAAGCTAACAAATTTGTTGTGTCACAATTGATAATCAACTCTAGTAAAAGAATGTCCAAATCAATTGAGCTTTAGCAAGGGCAAACTGACTGGACACAGCCAGACTCCCAGCAAAAGTAGGCCAAGCTTGATAAATTTGCCCTTATTATAGCTATTGATGTTTAAATTTCTTCAGGGATGTTGTTACATGGGTGCCTAGTGGTGACAGAGGTACGATGACCTCCTTCGATCCTTAATCTACACCTGTTAGTTGGCTCCCTAGTTGCTTGTGAGTATACTCAAGCTTAAAGGTTAACAAAAGAAAAACAGGCCAAGTTTACGCGACTGCAGCAACGGATCAATGCAGAGTAAATAACCTTCTCTGTCTTATTTCCCCAAGCATTATTGATCCGAGTTCTTTGTTCTTTGTCATGTTTCTGTCTTCTAATCCCAGGGGACACTAAACGATCAGCTCATATTGGACATGTTAACTGGCACATTATGACAGCTACCATTTTGTCACTCAATGTGGTGCTATATATAAAGAACCCTCAGTTCAGAGGTTTCTGAGCTGCTCTCTCCAAAACGAGCCTCCCATACCTGCTTTTTTTCTTTTGGCTTCCTTTGTCTGCCCACCCCTGCCCCTTAGGTATTTTATCTAGAGGTCTGACACAGCACTAACCTTTTTTTCTTTTATTATTATTATTAATTGCGCTCCTAAAATTTCCCCATCCTTAAAGATGGACAATAACCCAACAGTTAAAAATAATAGACACTTTTGCAGCATTCAGCGCACGGCAGGAGTTTCAGGCAGCAGCAAATGCTGGTATCAATTCTGACCTGTCGGGGCTTGTTGTTTTTTATTTAGGAACAGGAGCCCTTTCCTTTCATTATCAAGGTTACATTTAAAGGATATTGTGCTTTCCTAAGTGTTCTCAATGGATTTCTATGGGATATTACAGATATCAGTCTATCCACACTGAGCCCAATCTCTGTCTTTCAGCCGAGCGGATGCTCCAAGTGCCTTAACGGCTCTATAAACTTGCAGATTTGTGGTGGAAGTCTGTGTTCACTGGGAGACTATTGGATTTCTAACAAAATTAATTGGATTTCCTTCCTTCTGAATGCTCCCTCTACATGCCTATCTCTGAATAAAGACTTGCCAATACTAACTCCCAGAATTATGCAGAAGAAAAAAGGGGAAAAAAAAGAGAAAAGACATGAACTTGGAAGGCATGGCAACCTACTATTGCTTATTTAGCCTTCCTCACACTTTATCTAGGACACAGAAAAAGCCTATTCTAAAAGAAAAAGCTTTTCCCTCCTGTGCCAAAAAATCTCCCAGCAAGGGATCCAATCACTGGGGGAAGTGTTGCATGCCTTTCTGTCACAGCGAGGAAGAGTCCATTGGCTGAATAGTGTCATATGGATTTAGGACTCCAAAATTCATAAGGCATTTCTGGGTCTGTCTGGTGCTTAATGGACAGGGTGATATAGATAGAGGGAATAGGACTACATTTTAAACCCAAAAAGAGAATTGATAGTCAGGAGGTAAATTCCTGCCTGTTTCCCTATGTATAGCATTTCACTGCGTTAGCCATCCCTAATCACCGTGCAAATATACTCTGTCCAGTGGACAATAATAGCATTATGACTTTCCTGCCACAGAATCTTATCTTTCTCTAAGTCACAGCTGAGTCAATCTGTGCTTTGAACAGGTATTTTTGCTAATGCAAAGGAATCCAGGGGAGAAAAAGCTGCTGTATATTTCAATTGAATTTCGAGTTCCTTCACGTCTCCATAGCTGATAATTAAACCAACTGACCTGCTTCTGCATCGAAGCCTGCAGGAAATTAAGCAGATAATACTCTTTAGGTAGATAGGCTTTGGGGGATAGTTTATTAAAAGAAAAAGAAAGAGCCCCCAACCAAACAAATAACATTGAACTGTGAGTCTCGGAGCAGCCTTGTCACTTGGCTATGGGGGTCTCCCCCCTTTTTTCCTCTGATAGCAGAGTTTGGAGAAACGTTAACAGGAACTCCTGAAAGGGGAACCAAAAAAAGACGTGAAGAATTTTTCCCTGCTCAGGACAAATTTTTGCTCGGTCATTCAAGCCTAAAACCCATCTCAAATATTTAGTAGATTATTCCAATATTAATCTTTCACACATGGCATATTCCCATTTTTCTTTCTTTTTTTCTTTTTTTTTTTTTTTTCCAATTCAAACCACTAAAATATGCTAAAGCCACAACTGGAACCTGGTTTGGTATCTATCTGCAGAAACTTATTATTTGATTTGAAATGGTTTTGTTTTCTTTTGACATGCTGGAAATATATCCTTAAAAGACATTTTCATCTCCATAAAACATTTGTGTTTTTTGTACTTGCTGAAAAACTGAAAAATCCAGGGGTCAACCAGATTTAACAGTTAATTTATTCATTATTTGTCTTTCCAGCTGCAATTACTTTGGGGCAAACCCAACATGTGCTAATGTTTTTATGGTATGCCTAAAATGTCAAAATAAATTCAAATTATTAATAAAACTGACATGTAAAAGTGGGAGATACCTTGTATGTGGGCAATATGTGATATTCTAGTTTAATATTTTTGCCCCATCTTTCCGATCAGCATGAGGGTTGTTTTCAAATCTGAGAAGAGTTATGGCATTGCTGTCCTTAAATGGTTGGCTGGCTGCAGAAAGGACACATATACATAGTCCATATATCCACCAGAAATTTAACATTCACTAGAACAAAGAATTTCTTCTCCTAAGTGAGGTACACAAGTGGGGTTTTTTTTCATAAAAGTGCGTGGTCCCTGTCCTGCAGTTGTCAAGTAGCATCTCTGTTTCCCATTCCTATAATACTGTTAAAAGGGTTTGAATTTTTCTATTTGTTATGTAGCCAGTTCACCTCTACTGCTCAGTAGGATGTTCTGCAAACTGATCTCACTGTTAGGGTGACATCACTATGTTAAAAATAAGCCATGGTGGCATATATGTGATAAAAAATAATAATATTAGTCAAATAAAATTATATTTCAACTGTGCAAAGCTCCCAGTGTGTTTGAAGTGTATATTTAAAGGAGACAGCCCAAGCTCTCTGTTGAGAGAGAAAAGTTATATTTTACTATAATATTTTTATGTGGCTATAAAATGTGATAAAAAAAAACCCCTCTCAAATGATGTCTTGTTTATTTATTAATTTAGCTTTTTCAGCTGTCAGCAATTGAATCACCTTAGGTATGGAAGAAGTTCAGCTTTCCTGGTCATAAATCCAGTCTCCTCTCAAGGGGCAGATCGTAGGTGAGGGACCAGGTGTGCATCGCAATATTTAGAACTTCAGCTCTTCTCTCCCTTTAGGTGCCAGATCCACTCCTAGATCTGGGAGCAGACCCTGATGAGCAGACTGAAGCTAGCTTTTATAAAGGTGTTCAGGGGGAGGTTTTGTTTTGATTTCTTGCGTTGTTCTCTCAGCCTGGCCTTTGTGCCTGCATAGTGCACCCTTATCCTCCAAAGAGGGAACAGCAGCCAATTCTACAGTTTCATACCATTTGTGCTTTCATAGGACACCAGTCATATTCTCAGAAATCATCACGGAATAGGACTGAGCAGCCTGGATTCTCTCCTACAAAGGGCCAAGTCACACAGACTGTGAGAATTCACACAAAGCTGGTTAGCAGATTGAGGTTAAGTGCTCAGCTTAACTGGGCGGGGGGGAGAAACAGATATGTTGGTTCCTAAATCACAGAAGAAGGTTCAGAATGTTGTGTTTGGGTATTTTTTTAATTTCTTGAGAACAGCTGAGAGGTTTCTTTGTTTCCTTCAGGAAGCGCTGGGGAGTACAGCTGACCTTGCAAAGGTTGATTTCAGAGTTTTCCCTGGCAAGTGGGTTATTGGGTAAAGGACTGGAGAGACAGATGTGTCGGAAGCTCTTAAACTTGTCAGGAAAGATACTTTGCTTCTTCCTGTAGGAGAGAACTGTGTTCAGTACTGTATAGGATACTTCTGATTTTCCTGATTTAAATAATGAGACTCTGTCACAGTCCTCAGATGGGGTAAACTGATGTTAATTCCATCAGGTTTCATAGACTGAGCCTGGCTTGTTCTAGCTGGAAAACCTGTCCAAGGTCAGAGGTCTATATACTAAAACCAAATTTGTTCTGGAGTGTGTATGCATGTGCAGGCTCATGTACAGCTTGGCTGATTTGGGATATCAGAAAATTTTTTGACATTATTAGTAATATTCCTCCTTTCCCCACTTCTTAAAAAGGACATTTCCATAAATAAAGCTTTTAGACTGTTCAGCAGATTTACCTCCTGCCCTCTCAGGCACACCCTAACCTCTTCTAATAATACAAATGTTATCTTAGTCTAAAAAGTTTTTCTTGTCCTTGATGTGCATTTTTTACTCCTGTCAAGGGCCAGAATAGAAAGAAATCAGGGGCAGTGTGAGGAATGGTCAAACTGAGCATGAAAAGATTCCTCTGCCTTCATGTAATGTACAAATCAGGATTGTTAGAGCAAACAGCCACCAACGAGCCACATTATTCATAACACTTCACAGTTTTCTCATGGAAGCCGACAAATGTGCATTGCCTGAACATATTTTGTTAATTCGTTGGGTTTTTGCTATGAATACAGCTGAATAATTTCAGAGCATTTTCCTGACAGTAATGAGTGGTGCTTTGTATCTTCCCTGGGATGCACATTACTACTGTTTTGCTCATTTTATGGATGGGCAATCTGAGGCATAAAAAAGAACAGGTCAAGCGCAGGATTACGGAATTAAAAGAAGCCTTGACAATTTTCAATTACTACCTAATATTCTAGAAAAACTCTAAAATACCTTATTAATCTGGGTCCTCAGTTATTGAAAGCGTAATATTTTAGAGAAGAGTTAATACATTTAATTAAAAGATGGCAAAGTATTTACTGGAAGCATGATATTTTGGGGAAGAGTTATTACATTTAACTAAAACATGGCAAAGTATTTTTGTATTGCTTAATGAATCTGTAGATGCTAGAAACCTTTGGACCATTTGTTTGATCTTCATATTTAAACATGATTTTAACAGTAACAGTTCACCCATGGCACTAAGAGACATCAGTTGCAGAAAAACACACTAATACGGACCAGAGCTGAATTAAACTGTGTTGATGGAGATAACCAGTTGCATATGTTTTTAGTTAGCAGGAGCCAAATCAGATAACCACCATACAGAAACACTGGGCCTGATGGATATTTTTTTTATATTTTTCTGAGAAAAGACTGGATTGCAGCCTGAGTCTTGGTTACTACGGTCGTCCGTTTGTACTCGGGCATCAGGAAAATCAAATTCTGGGTAAAGTGAAAAGATGACTGGAGAGGAAGGAAGAGCAAAGTATGTGAAGGGCAAAGACATAAACATTGGTGCTGTTCTCTTTGTGTTACTAGACAAGGACCTTCTATTGATTTCCCCGGGCATGCTTGCACTTCCTTCCTTCAGTGACTAATGATACGCCCTTTGGGTTATGATGACACTGCATTTCATAGGCCTGCAGGTCGAATACCTGATGTATTCTCTGCCTGGCTCTTACTTTAAGTCATTGTCCTGCTCCAAGCCAGGCTCTTCTCAAACGTGAGGCAAATAAGAAAGGGAGATAATTTACGTTGTGCATCCCAGGTTGGAGAATAAAGCGCAACACTTCAAGCGGGTTCAAACATAGCTGGATATTGTCTGAAGCCTCATTTCCAGTCCGTGGCACAGCATCGAGTCTGGTGTCTTTAATGTTTTTCTCACAACAGTTTCCAGAACTCTGTTTCCTTCTGCAGGAGCCCCAAAGTGCATATGTGTTAGGCACACATTTCCTCGCCCACCTCTGCGTTGGAACACAGATTTGTTTTAACTTTGATTAACAATCCTCCACAGAAATTTAAAGAAAGAAGTGACTGATTCTTCTCTCACTTTCAGTAAATTAGGAATAATTCCCCTCTCCCTCCCACCCCTAGGCCATGGAGTTAACATAAATAATGTGAAACTGGTGAAGGTGACAGAAGAGTTAGGCTAAAAATGAAGAAACCTACTGCCTTCAACACCGAGAAGATGGGGCGCAAATTATATCTCGGCCTATTTAATTGCCAGGCAAAATGTGGGACAAGAACTCTTGGGGGCTCCCAGTCACCAGCAATATGAAGGATTTGATATAAGTAGCCCGTAATAGCTGCTCTGGACAACCTTCTTCTCATGTTCAAGAAGCAAAAACAGCAGGAGGTTTTCAGAAGCGTGAAGAAGAAGTAAGCATCTGACGTTCACTTACTTTTAACAAAAGTTTGTCCTGTGGCAACCCTGAGTGCCTCTGAACATATCAACCTATATTCCACCAGAAAACTAGCTTTTGTGCAATGAACTACCCAAGCTTCCCCAGTAACCACCTGGAAGACCAGTAACACCACCAACGAGATTCAAATTAATGGCACATCACCTTGAAATGACTGATTTGACATAAAGGGTTTTTTTTTTTCACAACACTCAACACTGCTTCTACCGTCTGGAAGAATACTTTTGTGAAGCCAGAGATCCCATCATTTAATGTGCAAAATTTAGGTTGTCAATCAGGATGCCTAAATAGCTCATGTTTGTAACAAAATGTAGCTATCAGGCTTTTTCTTGAGTGTCTCATGATGTAAATGGGAATTACTGATCCAGAGATTGAGTTTACAGCTCTGATTTGAAATTTCCAGTCTCTCAAGAGAATACTCTGACTTGAGAAAAACTTAGAGGGCATAAAAATACATTCCTAATAGTCTAAAAAAACCACTGATAATGAGAAGCCTCCAGACTTTTTTCCACAATTTCCCATTCTTACAGAATACTTAGTATAGAGAACAGTTTAAATAAATGCAGACACACTGTCCCTGTCTCGCCTTCATTTGGTGCTAAATCCCCCAGAGAGGAGAGAGCTATTTCTCAGCTGAAGTCTGGGGAGCTGCCTTTGGTTCACCATTTCCTTCTTGAGTTGCACAGTATTTATGCTGCTCCTCTGCCAGATGTTGATAGGAGAGGTTGATTCTTAGAGCTTTATCACATTTAATCACTCCTCTGGTCACTAGCTAGGGTGGTTCATGTTTCTTCCCCTTTTCCCCATCTGCCCAAACACATCAGCCAGGGGAGCATCGGGTAAAAAAGGCTGCAGACCAAGCACTGTGCTCCCACTTTTTCACCTTGGCAGTGTTAAGAAGCATCAGTTTGGCTGGACACCACAAATTTTGGTCTCGGGGCAGGTAGACCAACAAGGATGGGGATGGACAAGGAGCAGGAGAGCTTTCCACACAGTCCTCTGGCTGCTGAATGGAGGATGGCAGAGCCTGGGAAAGCAGAACAACCACCCATGTCAAATCCAGTTGCATCCCAGGCACTGCTGGAATGAGCAAAATTATTTCAAGTGGTGAGGAGTCACGGCCGGGCACCATGAGCCATTACCCAGGCTGGGTCCTGTCGGCTGGGTCCTGTCCTGCCAGCAAGGCCACGTGTCACACCCCGGCTGGCAACAGCCCGAGCAGCTGCTGATGCTGCCACTTCCAAGAACGGGAAGGTGTCTGATGCCGGAAATCTCAGGAAAAAATGTATAAACAGAAAAGAATCTTCTTTTTTTGTCTCTCCATGCAGCCATATTTGATGAGACCAGTATATTCCTTGAAATCTAATGAAGACATGGGGTCGAGATAAGGCAGGACTCACACCCATAATATGTGAGCCCCTCAAAATTACCTGCCACAGGCCAGTGAAATGAAGACATACAAATCTGAAGTCAATTTCTTACTTTGTTGTTCCTGGAACTGTTTTTCCTGTTTCATTCCTCTTCCTTTTGCTGTCACCATTAGGAGGTGCTGACTGGATGCTTTCAGTGTGGTGTTCCAGTGCTGAAATGCATTGCACCAGCTGATAGAGAAATAGATTCACACACAGGGAATTCCTGAGCTGACTGCTAGTTATAGAAATATTATTCAAGAGCCAAAATTATGTGATCCTTCTTGGAACAAAAAGATCATGAAAATCAGCAAGAATTTTCCTGCATTAAGGATCTGGAAATCTATGCCATCTCTTAATATCCAACAGACTTCTTGAGTATCTGGTGTGATTTTTTTAAGTGAAACATATGATAGAAATGGAAAGCTTAATCAAGTTTCCTGAGCTTACTAATTACTCATTCTTTGGGTTTATTTTCTTCTGTGCTTTGCCTGACAATTGAACATGGCAGAGAAGTAAATCTGAGAGGTTTGTTTTGCTTTCAACTAGCTCTTAAAACACCTTTTCTATATACACACAGAGATTAAAATAAGAAAGAAAGGATGTCAGCCATATGATAACAATGAGGAATGGCTGGACAGAGGATTGGACTCCTTAAAATGGGTATGTTTACCATCTCACGATTGATGAATTACCAGGGATTTTAATTGTAAAGCTCTGGCTGCTATTGCCATATTTCACAGACCAGGATCAGCAGCTATTTCATCTACCTGTAATTTTATTTCTTTACCAAGTGCCTGATCATGAGAAACAATAACTGTCAGCAGTGTAAATTCCCGCAGGACTTTGAAGATTTACTCTGACTAACTACAGATCCATCCAATATCTCTCAAGATCAGTCTCTACCTGTCCCAGACTGAGATATAATGTGGCTGTAGACTGTAACTGTTTACAGAAGTGGGAGCCTCCAATAGATCAGTGTATGAAATCATTCCTATTCCTCCACAGTAGTTTGTAAAGTTTCCAAAGAGCTTTCCAGGCTTTCTGGATGAAAACCACTATATAAATGCAAGATGCCATTATTATTTATTGTTTCAGTTTGACAGAAAGATGGAGGGTTTCATTTTGACTTTATATTTCCACTTCGCCTTTGTTTCATAACTTTCTGACATGCAGAATTTTCCTTTGTATTCCTTGCAAGCCTTACAACTTCCCTGTTAAGGCAGAGGGGTTGGGAATGCTGCAGCCACATATAAGAATTAAATTAGAGCAATTTTTAATTATTATTTGTGTTCTTATGACATAATAGAGACCATACTAAAGGCCTCCATTTTCGGTGTCCTTTATTAAAGTCTAGCTGGTTCAGGATTTTCCAAAAAAGAGCAAGAAATCCACTTGTGACCAGCTCTGAAAGGCCCTTACAAAAAGGGAATTTTTTTTACAGCCTTACATTCCTGGTAACCCTGGCCTCTAGAAATAATATCTTATATTGCTGTGAAAAAGTTTCTTTGCTGTCTTTAATAGCAGTTAATTTTCTTTTTACATAGCTGTAAGGAGGGTAAATGATGGGAAATCCAAATAGCAGGAATTACCTGCTTTTAATTTGAATACCACAGATTTTATCCCCATTTTGAATTATCTGAAAAGTGAGATATCCACCTCATTATTGTCCCTCGCACCAATTTTTTTTCCCCTTTAATTCATCTCATGGTACTTTGTCATGAGATAACCTATTATATAATTATGCTATGAGTATTATTTCATCTTGAATGTTCAATTTCACAAGTTCTAATAAGGTAAATGTTATTTGCTTCTACCTTGAGCAATCCACAGCTTTGTTGACCACAGGAAAAAAAATTGCAGTTCAGTATGGCCATTCTTCTTGAGCCAGTTGGAGTCTCAATCCAGTGTCATTTTAAAGAACCTTTAGAACAGTGGATGAGAGACTCAGCTCTCTTCCCATTACCAGCTTTATTTAATCTAAAATGCCTCTGAGAGAGAGAGACTCCCTTATCTCTGAGTTGTGCAAACACACCGCTGCACACTGATACAAGATCTGTTGTGAACTGTGTAGGAAAGCTGGTGGTGAGTGGAATCCTAAGTATGTGAATCCAGCAGGTAAAACAGGACTGAGGGGAAGGGCTGAGGTCTATGGCTGTGTCCCAGATACCAAAGAAGAAGACAACTGTTTCTGCAGTGCACAGAGACGAGAGGAGCAGAGATCTAGTTTGATGGATACTGTCACCATATTACTAACACTAATATCTTTAGCACTGCACAAAAAGAAATCAAAGAAGGCGTGTGCTGTCTAACATATTATGGTGCTATGTGATCCCCCAAATGCTGAAATACTCATGTAGACATTTTTTGGTGTTGTTGTTTTAGTCATAATTGCTCCAGTGTCAAATGAGATTGTAATGAGAAGTGGAGCTGTTACAGAAAGTTCACTGTTCTGGAACTTCTGTGAGATGGTGTCAAATAACAACTTTTTTTCCCATGTTTTTCCCACTTTTGCAGCTGCCTCTTCATTCCCTGGTTTGGCAACTGACTCAGAAAATAAGATGTTAAGTTTTAAAGCTAGCTGAAAAATAAAGGGTGGAGATGTGAAAAATGTCAGGGACTTGGCATTCTTCTTTTCATTAGCTTTCAAACTTTTACAACATTCCTTAATAGTCTTGTTTAATACTGGCTGTTCCAGCCACTTTTAGAAGATATTTTGGAAGACATGAGGCCTAGATATACAGACAAGAAGCCTGATGACTTGAGGCCCAGACCAACCAAAAATTAATTCCAGATGTTCCGTATGCATCTGATAAGGCAGAACCTGGTGTTTCATTAGGATTTTTTGTAACAACCATGCACAGCAGCATATAGGTTGAGATTATCTAAGTTGCAGACTGAACTTGTATGAAAAAAATTGTAGGGATAAGAATATTTTGGACCTATTTTTCAGCACGTTTGTGTGCCAGTGTTTGCACAGTGTGTGGTTTATGTGGACTGTAAGGCCCCTTTCCCTTCAAGACCATAGTTAGATGATTTCAATTGATGACCATTCACATTCATTATTTTATTTGTAAATCTCAACTCATCCTTGCAGATCCAAACAGGAGTAATTTTAGCTCACAGGAGTTTACTAGTACTGCATGTCTTCTAGATCTACTCTATGATCTGCAAAGACCATTTAATGTTAGAATTCACTTTTTCTGCTACTGTCATATTTTTGTTTGACTTCATCCTGAGCCGAACAGGAACTCCTGAGTTCTTGCACAGAGCCGTGAAAACTCTAACTCTTGCTCACTTTTGAATACTTAAATGAAACACCTGAGTTTGGAGACCTGGCTGTAGGACAGAGGGACAGTGCCAGGAAGAAAACCATATCTAAAGATCATTGTGGGAATTTAATTTAATATCTGGATGTGTTGTTCTTTCTCTGTCAGCCCAGAGGACCCAGGGCTAGCAGATTCCCACCCACTTCAGCCCACTGCCTCAGGTTACATTAAATGAATCCAGACCTCAGATGAGCTGTCTCAAGAAGAGGGGGAAAAAAAAAAGAAATCGAAATCAAAACCATATACTAATATATCAGTAAAGCAGCAAAGAAATAAAGGGAGAAAAAAGGGATAAAAGTACCTGTAGGAAGAGAAGTGCAGCTCACCGAATGTTTCCATCCTCCAACTGGCTCCCTCTGCTGCCTGCAAGACAGTGAGAGGGCAGCCAGGAAGAGACGTGGTCTCTGTATGGCTGCCCAGGTGGGCTCTGCATCCTTCTTCCTCTCTCTGCTCTCAGCATTAGAGATTCCGACAGTTCCTAGATAAAGTTAAAGACTCATGTAGTGATCTTCACACTAATTGGACTGTAATGTATAGCCTCGGTCAAGCAAATCTCTCCCAGCACTCCTCTCCACAGACGGCAATCAAGCCATTTACAGAAGATGCATCGGCTGCTGGGACCCTGGAGTAACCTTAAACTGCACTGGCCTTTTAGCAGAAAACACAATTAATTTTGATACTGAAGGGCAATTAGGACTGGGGTTAAAATAAAAAATCTTCTGAACAGAGAATGTCAAAGACTGGGAAGGAAACTCTTTCCCTGTACACAGTGTGTTGAAGCTCTGTAAGCACAGCAACTGTCAGCTCACAGTAATTCAGGTCACTTTAGAAACCCCCTGTTTCCATAGAAGAAATGTAAATTCAGATTAATAAGCACCACACTCAAACCCCACTAAGAATGATTGCCACTTTCTTTCAGTCTTTGCTGCCAGAGTGAGCACAGCTTCTTCTCGTTCTTGCCGGGGAAACCTGCTTTACATCCCAGAATTTAGTGAAATGACCAAACGCGTTTATTTTGTACTGTTTCATTTCCAAAGGAAAATGCTTTCCCAGCTGACACTCTGCAAATCTTGACTCAGAGCAAATCATGTCAGCAACTCTCTAAACTTCTTTTTAGAAGCACAGAAGGTGTTTACAGTAGTACGTATCTACATGCACCAACATGCCCTGGCATATGTGCAAGGCAGCCAGAGTTTCTGGCCTTACCTATGAAAAAGGCTTAAGTCCATGTCACTCTCCATAACCTTACTGTGAAGGTGGTGAGGCCCTGGCACAGGTTTCCCAGAGAGGTTGTGAATGCCCCAACCCTGGCAGTGTTCAAGGTCAGGTTGGATGGAGCATTGAGCAATCTGGTCTAGTGGAAGGTGTCCCTGCACACAGCAGGGGGTTGGAACTAAATGATCTTTGAGGCCTCTTCCAACCCAAACCTATTCTATGAATATTTTCTGTGAACTCAATCAAAGTCACCAGATTTGCTGGTTGTGGGTTTTCTTCATTTTTTTCCTCCCCAGGATGGTCAGCTGAGCACTCAGCTGAAGTCCTTGAGTGTCACTGGCACAACTCGAGCACCAGAAAAGCCATTCAAGCACAGAAGGGAAGACAATGTTCAGTGTGAAAATGTTAATTCCACATTTTTTTTAAGGACAAGGGATGAAAGATGAATGCTCAGAAATCATATAAATCCTGATCCAGCAACATCCAATGGGCAAAGGGAATATCTCCATGTATGCTCACAGAGAGTGTCTGGAAATAGGTGGAGGAGGGTGAGAAGGAGTCTTCATGTAATTAGAAAAAATGAAGATGCTACTTCCCTTGATGCTATCAGAAATACTAATTTCTCTTTATATTTCCAGGTTTTCTTTCCCTTTTACAGAGCCCTCCATTCTGTAGTGAGCTGATTTCACATCTGAGACTCAGTCTGCCATCCCAGAAGTCTGAATGAGGGAAACCACTAACTGATGTCAGATTTACACAGTGGGTAGGTTTTGTTTTATTTAAAAACAGCGTTCTGGGGGAATCTCTCAGTAGAAAAAGTGGCATGAGAAGCACAAGCAGCGAATAGAGCAATGGAGTTCACAGGGTTAAATCTATTGTTTTCAGGGATTGATTCAATCTGTGTTTTGTCACCCGATTTAAGTTCCAGGGCCCCATTCCCACTAGCTACAAGGAAGAGTAAGGAGCCCAGAGTAAACTCATTTGGGCCTTTTAAGTACAACGTGATTCATATTTGTGTGCAGCCTCTGTCAGGGGTTGTGCACAGCCCACTGCCAGAATCCATGTCACCCTCTCAATCTTGAGCCAAAGGGGGCAGGTGGACAAGATAACTTAATAGCCCTTATTCATTTGGAATTTCTCTGGTTATGGGGTAGGTCACCTTGTTCAGTGAGAGAGGGAAAGCATTTAAATCTTCAGCCCAAACTCAAGCTTTGATGTAAGCAAGTCCCCCAGGAGATGAATGTAACATTTCTTCTCTTGTTACTTTGCAGTTTCTTGATGTGTCCCTTAATGAGGGTGATGCAAAGGCTCCAATGGTAACAAAAATAACAATAATCCACCGTGTTCATGCAACTCACATAAAAGTGAAAATTCTCGCCAAGTCACTTGCATGAGGAACAGGAGCAGGTTTAGTGTCTGGAAAGATGTACGTGTATGTTGGAACCAGACTTAACGGGGATTTCCACGTCCACACAGATGAGGGGTAGGAGGGCAGAGCATATCCCATCCACTCCTGCAGAGACTGATCTGCATCAAATCATGCAATCAAACGACTTGATTGCTGAATCAGTTCCAGTTGTAGTGAATAATTAAAACTGGAAAGGATAAGATACATGGGGTTGTTTATTATTATTATTGTCTTCCTGGGTATATTATAATTTCCTTTTCTAGCATTCTAAACAATTTCCAAACACGGAATCAGAAATGTTAGTCTGGATGAAAGAGAAAATAAACCTCTACGCTAGAGAACAGCTAGCATCAAACCTTACAAAGGTATTAACAAATTCTGATGACATGAATGCCCTGTATTTTTGTACCCTGAAGCACGTGAGCATCCAAAGTACTATTTAAATGTTGTGGGGTTTTGTTGTTTGCCTGTTTGTTTTCACAATCCTTCCCATGATGAACCCTAGCTCTTCTAGTTGCTAGTACAGGTATCATCATATAGTTACATGCCAAAATGGACCAAAAAAAATTACAAAAAGTACCCAGATTTTTGAAGCTCAAACTGAATCAATATAGCTTGGAAAAAAAAAAAAAAAAAGAGATAATTTTTAAAAACTGCCACATTGGCATTTTTCACACTCACAAGAACTCACCATGTATTTCTTCACTGCAAAAATTCAGAGTTGTGATTTTTGCAGAAATTTCATTAATAAACAATACATCAGTCACGATTTTCATCCGAAGAAGGGAAATCACCTAAAAACTCTATTTAATTAACCTTTACAACCCCCTTGTGAGCTTGGCATTATTATCTCCATTTCACAAATGGGCACATTGAAACACAATGAGCTTAAGTGACTTCCTTACAAGTAAAACTACATAGCAGGTCAATGGCAGAGCCTGGAATAGATCCCAAATCTCTTGGGCCCTGGTCTCATGTTTTAAGTGCTACAAACCTTGTCTTCTTAAAATGGGTGGTGTTTCAGATCATTATTTTTCATTTCATTGAGCACAAGGTGCTCACATCTGGGATAAAACTCTGGAAAGCATCTAAAAAATGCTGTGCAACTTGAGCATCTAAAAGAGCGTCTAAGAAGGACAAACAAGCTCTTTCATTTTGTTTAAGGGCTGTACACAAATGTCTCTGGTGGAAAATAAGGAGTCTTTAAGAATGATGTGTGACTTCTAGTGATGGAGCCTGGGTTAGCAAGGGTATTTATTTTTCCCTTCATTAAGAAACAACTTATCATTCCAGTAAAGGAGCTGTTAATGAGTTTGTTCACACTCGCTGAGAAATGACTGCAGGATACTCCTCAGAGAACTTACTCTGAATGCATACATAAACCAGCCAGAGCTCTAGGTACAACCAACAACCTGCGCAGGGAGAGGAAGTGCTTTTGGATTTCTGCCTTTCTGTCTGTTTGCTTCTTTATTTGTTTTTCCTCCCCCTCCAGTGCTGTTCCACAGGTCTGGGAGGAAACCGGCACATTTGGAGCATGCAGGTTGGGGTCCTGGACTGCCACCACATCTGTGCAAGGGGCAGAGTGACAGCGTGACGCTGCCAGTCAGGCAGCTCGTGGGGAGGAAGGCAGGAGGATGTGCTCAGTCTGCAGCTCACCCAGGAAGCCAAGAGCTGCTGCCCAAATCATCAGGAGAGGGAGATGCTCACGTGTCTCGTTGCACCCTGTGCTGTGGCCCTTCATCCATGGCGTGGGCTGGCTGCCCTCAGCAGCTCTGAGCAGCGCCCATCTCCATCCTGATGCCACTCAGGTCATGTCCCAGCAGCAAACTGGGGGTACATCCTCTCCCAAGCAGAGGAGGGCAACGCTGGCACTGGTGTTTTCTTCTGCCTCTGCTTTCAGCATGGCCTCAGGCTGCTGGCTTGGAGTCTGTGCACTCCTGTACAGGGCAAAGTTTGGGATTCTCCGGTACTGGAGAACATTCTCCTGACTTGATTTTAGACACCCTTTTGACGTTACAGGTTTCCAGTGTGGGTTAACACATAATTAGACTGCGCAATGCTATCAGAGAATTACTGAGCAGACAAGGCAGCCTGCCCACTTGGGCAGTCCAGAGATGATTGTCAGACTGCTCCTCATGTCTTCAGACTGTTTCCAACAAAACTGGATGTCTGTGTCTGGGCTATATATATAAGTGTATATATATAATCTCTCCTCACCATCCACCTATTGTCCTCCTGTTCTTTTTTGTCAGCTGTTTTGAGAAGTATTTCCGACTCAGCAGCATGAATAATTGTTGGGGTTTCTTGTTTGTTTGACAAAATATGGATAACAAATGGCAGCATTTGCTCTTCAGACTCCAGTTCTACCCCGAGAAGACCCACCCTGACCTCCAAAACGAAATCAGTAACTTCACTCCTCTTCATTTCCTCATCCTGTGTCTAAACCCAGGGGAAGTGGGTTGAGACCTTTTGCACATAATCTGACACACGGCACGCAGGGCCGGAAGGCAGAAAATCATTTCAACAAAAGGCCAGAGCTCTGGGTTAGGTAAATTCAGGAAGGAGAGAGATAGGAAATGGCAGTAATGTCGCCAATAGACTAAGAGAATCCTGGCACCAGCCAGGGTGTGAAATATGAGGTTGTGTCTAACAAGGACTGAGTAAAAAAAGTTCAGCTCACTTTGAAACATATGACACCGAAGACATTTACAAAAACAGCTTTAGAGAGGAGGTGGGAAGACATTTATTTCCTTCAGGGGAACTGCCCTCAAAGAAAAGATTCGTGTTTGATATCCAAGGCTAGGACAGCAGGTAGGATGGCCAGAGGACTCACCCAGCCATGTGACATAATCCCAGGATGAGTTTCCCTATGTGAATGTCACCCTTTCAGCCAGCCAAAGGCCCTACAGTCACCTTGTGTAGCATATGTGTGTATACTGTGTATATGCTTAGCTCTCAGCCCTGGGTACACGCAGTGAGGTTTGACTCGTGCTGTCCTTATAGAAATCCATGTAACCACTGTTACCTGTTACTGGAAGAACTCAGTTCTACACATTTTTTGAGTACTTCCAGGAATGGTGAGTCCACCACTTCCCTGGACAGCCTGTTCCAATGCTTGGCCGCCCTTTCAGTGAAGAAAGTTTTCCTAATATCCAATCTAAACCTCCCCCGGTGCACTTTGAGGCTGTTTCCTTTCGTCCTGTCACTTTTTACCTGGGAAAAAAGACTGACCCCCACCTGCCTACAACTTCCTGAGCCGGAAATAGCACAACAATATCCTTTACTAACTACTTTGGCAGCTCCTTGACTGAATCAGGAAGTTCAGAGGTAGACTGAAAGGAAGGGGGAAAAAAAAAAGAAAAAGGAAAGCAGAAAAAATCGCAACCCACACACCAAAAAACTGGGACCCAGATAACTTGATTTTTTTTTTCCTGAGATTTTAAAACTTGCTTGATATGAGCTTGATTTGTTTTGTCAGTAAAGGGTTAAAGTTCTCACTTTCTAACAAGTAGGTGGATGTTCTATTAAAGGCAATGACAGTTTTGTTATTAACACCAATGAAAACAGGATCCAGCTCTTCATCACCCATCTACCTCTCAATAAACCCACGTATCCTGAGAGAGTAGAGGTTCCTTTTGACTGCTACATGTTTTTCTACACTGTCCTTGGACCCCATCTGCGTCCTCTACCTGAATTAAAATGAACCTTCCTTTCTTTATCCTCCCCCTGACTTCATTCCCACTGACCCTCTATTCAGCTGATCTCATTTAAGACTGAGTGTATTTTATTTCTTTTACGACTTTGTCTTCTGTAAGAAACTCCCAGTCCTTCCAACCTCATGCCACGTGTGACATTCTGTCCCCATCAAAAATCAGATCACTCCTTGAAAATAAGAACTGGCACCAGGTCAAAGTCCTGAAGATGAAAGGAAGGGTTAAGTTTACTTTCAATATTGGAGGAGGGTTCGGAAATAAATGTTGAGGTTAAAAAGTCCAGATGGTAATTCAACTGTATCCCTGCTATAAACATGATTTGATTTATGGGAACCACTAATGGTATCTCAGTTTAGATCTGGATGGCTTTGCTTTCTCTCATCTGTAGCTTGAAATTCATCAGATTTTTTTTCATTCCCACCATGAATCTTTCACTACAAAGAGATACTCCTATCAAGAATTTGGGAGTTCTTTAAAACCCAGCAATTGATAAACGTTAACAATCCTAATCCATGCAAATTACAGTCTGAAACCTTTATTTATAACACCAAGCGGATGTGCTTATTCAAAGCAGTCTAAAAGAGCTTTGACAAGCTCAGTCCTACAGAACTGTATCTCCTATTGCTGTTTTCTCTCTCCTGTCCTTCGGGGATCAAACTGAATCAGTTTTCACTTTTTTTCTGACGTTGCGATTATTAGGTTTCTCACTTTTGTCAGAAAAATCCATCAGAAATGTTTATCTCATGGGGCAAATAGCAATGGAACAGCATGTTTATCACTTCGAGGGCCATAATCTACAGGCAGCAATGGCCCCAATCTGGTTTGTTTTAAAACACAGAGGCTGAAAAAGAAAAATGCCCATGTCTGAAATGTGTGATGGAGATGTGCAGAACTGCATTAGCCCTGACACCCATTTCTTTATGTCTCTATATTTCGGCTGTCAGTCATTACATATATGTTGCCTGAAGTCTTTACAGTTTACCACTTCCAGCCTTGAAAAAGCAAAACAGTTGGCCTCCGCCGTTAACACCTAAGAAAGGTAGCTTTTCATGGTGGACTTTGCAGAAATCTGTGTTCCCAAAGGAGTTACTCTAGATTTCAGGCTCCTGGGGGAGGTAAAAGTCTGATTTAGGGAACGGTGAGAGGACTGTTTTGAAAACAGTCATCATGGATGGTCTCTATGTGACCACGTTCGTGTTATGTCTGAGTACCCAGTCTGTGTTTAAGACACTTAAACTATAGATAAATGTCCATTTTTAAGGCTATCCAAACAAGCAGAATAATAAGTAGATCAATGTTTACAAGACACATTTTTTTCCTTTATGCATGCCATGGAGAAATAACACAGAGCAGAGCACACAGTGAAAAATGAAGAGTGTCTTAGGAATACCCCGGCCTCATTTGTTGGGTCAGCGCATAATGAAAGAGTAACCAGGTATTCAGGATCTGAGTTTTACAAGGATTTATAGATGCATTGATTGGCTTTGAATTTCTTGTGTCCCCAAAGACTTGCAATGTGCTTCCACAAACCATCAGCATTTCTCCTAAACTCTTCAGGCTGAGGGAATGCGGGAGTGAAAGAGAGCAAATAAACCACACGGGACAGATGGCAAATAATTCCCTCTTGTGACATTTAGTGACACCAAAGTGATGTGGTCACCACAGGCAAGGCAGGAAAGGGAAAGGGAAAGGGAAAGGGAAAGGGAAAGGGAAAGGGAAAGGGAAAGGGAAAGGGAAAAGGAAGGGGAAAGGGAAAGGGAAAGGGAAAGGGAAAGGGAAACGGAAAGGGAAAGGGAAAAGGAAAGGGAAAGGGAAAGGGAAAGGGAAAGGGAAAAGGAAAAAGGGGGAGGGAAGGAGGAGATGGAGAGGGAAGGGGAAGAGGGAGAGGGAGAGGGGAAAAAGGGGGAACTAAATGATCTTTAAGATCCCTTCCAACCCAAGCCATTCTATGACTCTGAGACAATAACTGTAAGACATCAGGGACAGACACAGATATTTCAGCCAAGTTATTCTTGTAGAACCCTCTCCTTAACAGATTGGAAGGAAACCGATACATAAACTGGAGTTTTCAGGCAATTCAAGCCTGCTGATTTTCAAGACTTGTAGTCAAATTTGTGTGGTGGTTCTCTGTAGAAGTCAGCTCTTATCTCCAGCTGTGGCACTGATTTGCTGTGTGGTATTGAGTAAATCACCCTGTTTCATTACAGACTTGGTCTGCACACAACCTCCTGCCAAAATAATAAAAGGTGAGAAGTCAAAATCAATTTCATTAAGCTGGAACAAGTCAATATTTGGATGCTCTATACTGGGAATGGGAGTGGTTCAAAGTCAGCACCTGAAGTGTAGCTCTAAATGGACAAAATAAAAGCCATAAAAACAGGAAAATTGATTTTGGGAACTTAAATCATTGTGTGTGCCTGTTACAATTTACACACCTGGCTAAAATACTATATAAGATAGTATATATGCTTACAATCACTAAGTATTGCTATTATTACATGAATGTTGCAAAAAACCACTGGCTTTCCACTGAAGGTAGGTGCTGAGATGTCTGGTCTAAGATTAAGTAACACAAAGGCCTTGTCCGCACTCAAAAACATCCTGGTCTCATTTATGTGGTGCACAGCTCCATGTAGCTCTGTGTAGCTCTGTGTAGCATTCTTGTTTCAGTGTAGCTGAAAACTGTTCTTCATTGACTTATTCTGAACTGGAATGAGCCTGCTTTAGCATGCCTTAGGACATCCATTGTGCTTTTGTACTGGTAGATCTAAACTGGTATCAAATTAACACTTTCATTTGAATCAGTGCAACTCAATGTGTGATCACCAACAGAACTGATTCAGTGAGTGTTGTCTTTAAATGAGCATTTCAAATCTCTTTGGCTGCAAGCTGAAGTGTCTACAGGAGCCATCAGGATCAGCTCTTTCCATACATATCAGCTATATTTTCCATGATACGTGCAGAGTACTTGCAGAAATAAATGGGAAGATGTTTTTCCCATATGTGCATGAACTTTGAACTCCAAGAGTTCAAGTGGGTTCAGTTGTTCTCCTCAAACTGTCATTCTAGTCCTAATTAGTACATGGTGCCGTGAGCAATTTAAATGGAATATATTAATAGAGGAGAATTCAGAGGAGGAAAAAAGAAGCCCTCCCCCATACCCCTGCCTGCAAAAACTCTTAAATAAACAGGGGATTTCTTAAGGGTGCCTCACACCCTTGCCACCTCCCCCTTTCCCTTAACAATAAAGATTGAGGGTGGGAGACAGAGAAGGTCCGGATGCTGTCTGCCAGGGAGGGTTTCCCACAGGAGGAGATAGCTGTAGACTCCCACTGCTTCCAAGGAGTTGTGGGGGATGGGGGGATGCTGAAACTGAGCCATGATGGTTCAGGGAAGTGCTGTTTTATTTAAACCCTCAAATGGCTTGACATGCCCCTGGTACTTTCACTGCCTAATTATAAATGAAAGGAAAACGGCAAGAGAATCCCCTCCTGTTGACCATCTCCCACTTAACAAGGCAGCGCATGTCTCAGTCTCTACCTTTTTAGCTCTGTCCTTGCTTTTATCCTTCTGCAATTTAATCCTAACTCAATTATATTATTACAGCGTGTCACTTTGAGTCACTTTCCCCCTTATTGGCATATGGCTCTTTTCAGTTTCACTGCTAATTCTTTTCCAGTGGACTTGTTTAAAACGTACTCATTTTCTGCTTAGACTCTGTGTTATTCATGCATCACATTTCTGCAATGCCTGGCTAACTTCCTCGGGAGGAGAACGGGAGCCGGGGATCTTCGCTCTCTGCATATATTTGCTGGAGTTTCCATCCCGAATTGTCAAAACACAAACTAGATGGCAGGAAAGGTGAGCAGCATGCCCCGTCTGTCAGAAATGTGGAGAGGAGGCTGCCCTCCGCTGGGTCTATTCCAAAGCCCTGGGCTGGAGTGATGAGGAGAGCTGGTGAATACCGAAAACTGTTTTCTGTCTCTATTGTTTTTTCTTTTTTCAATTTTTCCCCCCACCTTTTAATTTTCAGATGCATCCAGGACTCCTTGTGTTTCTTTTGACTTTCCTCCTTGTGTCCTCCACAGCACAGGCTCTTTCTAGCAAAATGATCCTGCAGGTTCTGGTTTCCTGGGGACTATTCCAACTGCCCATCCATTCAAGTTGTCTTCAAGTTTGGATATGGGCTACTTGACTGATAGCTAATGAAAAAAATGGATCTAAAAAGTCATTATTGGAGGTATTTATATGTAAAGAAAAAAAAGATAATTATGTGGTGGTTGACAAGCAGAAAAAGAGGACAGTTTTGAAAACATGCACAATTTTCCCCCTCTCAGCTAGCAAGAGGGGATGGTAACTGCTGAGACAACCCCAACGCTGCCAAGTCCCAAATGTCACTTACCTAAAAGAAAAACAAATCCCTTTTAGGTTTTCATAGAATCCCAGAACAGTTTGGTTTGGAAGGGACCTTAGAGATCATCCAGTTCAAACTCCCAAACCAGGGCAGGGACACTTTCCAGTAGACAGGGCACTGTTTTCCTTAAGCTTGTTTATAAATGAAATTGTACTACAATAGAGAGATACTAGAGGATTTAGCTTCTTTTGGTGTAAAATACCCGTGTTTCCTTTCCACTTGCATGCACATTCTTATTCAGGATTGCCTTTTACTGACTGAGTTTGTAGGTGGAATAAGCTAACTAAGGGAAAAGCTTGTTGGTAAACATCCAAATAGATGAGCCCAGAGAAGAATTTCCTGTTTGGGAAAAAAAAAAAGAAAAAACCAAACAAGCACACAAAAAAACCCCCTGAAGAAACAAACAAAAACAAAATAAATGAAAAATAGAAATCAGGCCTCCTTTTTCCAAAATCTCACTGATATCCAGGCAGTGAAAGACAAGCAAACCAGCCAAGATAAAATCCCTTTACTGCACAGGCAAAGTCAAAATTAAAATCAGTTTGTTCAGAGACAGATACTCTCAGATAAGAAGAGCAAAACCTTCTGTCTCAAGGTGACCTACAGTTTGCCCAACATCTTTCTTGAGTTCAGCAACTTCATTGAGGGAAGGGGCTACGTCCCTGATTTTCCCACTTCTCCACACATAGGTCTGGAAACGAGTGACTTGAATTCAAAGGTCAAGATCTGTTTTCACAGGCAAAATACATATCTCTGTGCTGACTTTTGCAGTTAGATAACTTGCACACTTCAGTGCTGAGATAAGGACCAGGTAGGCTGTTTACATATTCAGGTTGTTGTAAGTTGATAGTGGAGTGCCTACTACACCTGATATGAAAGGAGGTATAGAAAATTACACATGGGGTTGTGGTACTAACAGCCGTGCAAGAAAAGCAAGGGTATCAGTGGGGTTGATTACATATCTTCTCTCTGAGTTAAATCAAATGTAACAATTATGGAAATCCTGTGAGTTCCTACTTTTCGTTTCAAGATGAAATCACGTGAAAAGATGCTCACGATTTCTGATAACAGGTTCTTAAGCCTCAGGTAGTCAAACACAAAGACACTGCTCTCTTTACCCTTTAAGTTTTCCTTTCCTTCTGTTAGTACAGTTTAAACTTGGTAGCTACATTGCTGAGCACTGTAATGACTCTGAGGTTACAGCTAGCAGTTAAGATAACATGGTGTTATTATATCCAAAATCATGTCCACTTCACAGCTGTCCTGAGTGTCCTCTGTTTTCAGACTTCATCTGGGATAAGAAGCAGCTAATTCTCCATCCTCTTACAGGCCATTGGGTCAGGTTGGCCCTTACCATCACATCAATTTCCCTGAATCCCTCAGTTAACTTTTCTGTCAGGAATAAAATTTAGTCTATTTATTCTAGCTCCTCCAGCTCAGCTTTATGTAGAATAACTTCCCTCCACAGTAGATTGTAGTCCATGCACCATAAAACTTCCTTAGAAGTTACATTCACTGATTAATTGCTAGAGGCACCAGGGGAAAGAAAGAATCTTGATCGATTTAGGAGGAAAATGTAAATACACTTCTTTTTGGAAGAACTGTAAAGATAGGACAACTGTTATTTTTTGTTTGTTTGGGTTTTTTTAATCGAGGTGAAAATAATTAATATATTTCTTGCACCAGAGTATCTGTTGTATTGTCCAACACATTTTGTGAAGAGCCCTCTTTGAATCAGGAAGTTCTTAATGATTGCTGAACAAATAAATAGGAAAAACAACAGCCCTGGAAAGCAATTTATGGAAAGAAAGCATGAAGAGGAGGTGAAACCTAAAAAAAGTTACATCTGAAATGAGTTTTGAAGGAACATATGCTCTCATGCAGCAGATTTTTCAACCTCATAGGAAATATGGTGCTGAAATGAGAATAGGTTGATGAAAGGATGGATTTGTTTTCGATGCAATTTCCTGTACATTTACATGGGAGTATTTCCCCCCTTTCCCCTGTGAAAGTCTTTGACTTAATGCATGTAGAGGTGTGGGAGCCAGGACACCTACATTCCCTTCCCAGTTTGGAAAGGATTCACATTTATCCTGATGACTCTGTTTATCTTCCTGTGCCTCTGATGTTTGTGGTAGGTACAATAATGACCATCTTTGCCTTAACAAGCCTGCGGTATGGCTCATCAGATGAGGATATTGTGATAAAATCCCTGAATTAATGCTAAGAATGGTTATTATTTTGCAAGATGGATAGCCCACAAAATGCCACTTTGCTATTTCTAGTGACTGGCACTTGTTTAGCAACACAGAGCACAATTTAGAGGAGGCTTTCCAATTCCTACTGGATGGGATCAATTTGACAGAAGCATCAGTATCAGGAGATCCTCTGCTAGGAAAAGAACTATCGCTCTCCACTGTCTTTGCCATTTACAGGAAAGATTGGTGCCAGCAATTTGACTTTCATCAGCAATAAAACAGAGAAGAAAAAAAAAATTTAAAAAAGAGTCGCAAATGATTCTATAATGTCCTTGAAATTAAATTAAAAATAGCCATCACTGCCAAAACTCAGAAAAAGGACTCACAGCTTTTTTACAGTGCCTACTACAATGTGGATTTATGATTGCCGGAATACTGCTTACTGTATAACAAGTGTAGTATTAAGTGCCATATTGGACTACCATATGGCTACTAACCTCAGAGGTTGGTAGCAACTATCAGTGTAGAAATTAGTGTGCAGAATGAGCCTGAGGATAAAACCAGTTATCACTCAAGCATGCTATATAATTGGCTGTAGCAAGAAACTAAAAAATGTCTCGGAAACCAGATGGATTTGAAATGTTCCATTATTCATAAACACTTTTTTTTTTTCCTGCTGCAATACTTGTTCCTTTCCCAAATATTCTGTTGTTAAAAAGAATAATTACCATGCAGAAGCAAAAAGTAAGGAGGATAAAAGTCCTTGCTGCTGGGAGGGGGTGGCACGTGTCTTGTGTCTGCGTTCTGGCCTGGGCAGCCCCCGTGCCCACAGTGCCTCGGCTGGGGGCAGCTGCTTTGTGCCAGTTTCTGCGGGGACTTTGCTGCTCTCCTCCCATGGAGAGCAACACTGGTGAGGGTGGTGTGGGTTTGCGTGGTGATGTTATTAACAGCCCTTCGCAGCTGTGGAGGCTCATCCCTTACGCAGTGTTTCCCTCCTTTTTGATCACACAGATGACAACCATTGTAATCTCCCTGACAGGAACTGCCTCCCCGGAGGACACCACGTCCCCCCACACACACACACGCTCTCTTCCTCTCCCTCTATTTCGCCCCACTCCTCCCACCTCATGCCTTTTCTCACTCCTTCCCCAGCTGGACCCACAGCTGAAGCAGGAAAAGAAAAGAAAGAGAATAATAACAAAAAAGACGCCTTTTTGTGTGTGTGTGTGAGTGTGGTGACAGGAAAGGGTAAGGGTCTTTACATGTAATATCAAGTGGGAAGAGAAAACAGAACTTCTATATGCAGGAAAGGGACACTGCATAATCCACCTAAACTCAGATCAGGGCAGGAGAATCTCTACGTGGGATGAAGAGCAATCCCTCTCTCTCCTGCCCCACAACCAGCCTCTTGAAAATGTCTTTTCCTCACAGGAATAATAAAAAAGACAATTTAACTCCTATTTGTATGAAATAGAGGACACATGGGGAACCTCCTCTTCCCATTGCCCAGTTAGCTTTCAATGTTCCTCTGATTTAATTCTAATAATCCAGCTATGTTTGGAAGGCCAATTCCAGCTGAAGAAGGAAGCCAACCCACAGTTTCATCTAACAAAGCAGACTTAGTGTAGTAGAAAAAAAAAAATCTCTTGGTTTGGCCTTTCTCTGAGCTGTATGTTAAGATCAAAGACTGAAAATAAGGATGCTTTCAGCATTTGATTTATGGCACACATAGGTTTGTGGTAAAGAGGAAAATCAAATCTTTTTTTTTTTAAGGATCTGAAATTTATTTCCATTGGATCCTCAATAAAACCTAAAAGTTGGATGTTTTCCATGGTTGGGTTTTGGGGTTTTTTGTTATTATTGTATGGGAAAATACAGTCTGGTTCAAGTAAAAACTATTGAGAAAATGAAAATATTTTATTACCTTCTCAGATTTGAAAATTGTACAATCAAAATTATGTTATAAAATGTAAGAGAAAAGTTTCAAAATCAATGACGCTTTCAAAGAAACCTCTGACTTCCAAGTATTTCATTCTGAAAAGAGAAGATGGCAACACTGTTAGACTTATTGCAACATGAACCATTTCCTCTTCCAAAGGCATTCAGTTCCAATAAAACTACAATTACCCAAATATCTTTTTCCATCTATTGAGGAAAGAAGGAAGGAAACCATCCCCATGCAGTGATTTGTGTTTCCTGTTCAATGGACCAGTGGAGCACTGGTGTAACTGCTGGGTAAGAGAGGGTTATAAAAGATTGACTCAATTTACTACCTTGACCCACTGTAGGTTGTGTCACTGAGTCAATATTGATACATGTTTTGGGCTGGTAACATATGGGATGCTTCATATGGAAAAGAATTATACTGATAAATTTGTGGCTATGTAAAATAGAGTATCTGCAAGGGCTGGTCGGACTTGGGAAAGGGGGAAGCTTGATCTAAGAGGCTGATGATTGGAAGTGTGACAGCTGAGATACTTCCTGCTTGTGCATACATCCTACTTTCAGGTATGTACATCGACAAACAACAGTAAACAGCTGAATTTTTTCATTAAACTAATTTCTGGAAGTGCAGTACCTCAATCAGAGGCAAAATTATGCTCAGAATCAAAGCATGGATGTTCCCTTTGGCTTATACCAGTTTTATTCCCTAGTAAATAATATATTTTCTCTGCTTCCCTAAAAACATTTTGGTACAGCTCATCTGAAATGAACAGAATTGCCTTATATATTCCACTTGTCCATTGCCAAGGGCCTGTTGCCTTTTGTTGCTTAAAGTTAGTTATGATTTAGACTCATTTTTCATTATTAAAACATTAAGACACAAAGATCAAGATACTGAGACAAAAATTAATTAAAGTGGGAAGATGAATGAAGGGATGGATGATAAAAAGTAAGTTCTATGACCTCTGCTGTTACAAAGCTATGGGATGTCATGGGGCTGTGGAAGTTTGCTTGTATATCTGTATAGATCTCTTGTCTGTTCACTGTCATTAAACATGTTTAGCCAAATAATGCATTAAAAAAACAAAGACACAACTTGCAGTGTTAGGCCCTGCACAACCAAACCAATATCTATCCATCTATTAAATCTGTAGATAATGTTTTAGACTGAAGTTATGGTGTTGCACATACAGGACATTTATTTTATGCATTGCCAGCAATACCACTGTAGCGTAAAACACTTATTTTATGGTGTACTGGGTTTGGTGGAAAGTTGCATGAATCTACTAATTCCAGGTCAGCAAGAGAGTTTAAAAGCTTCCATGATCAGCCTATGTCTGACCTGAAATATGCTTTTGTCAAGACAAGCTATCTAGAAAATTTAAAAGAGAAAGAAATGTGTCAAGGAAGCATCAAAAATTTGTGGGCAAAAGGGTGGGTTGGAATGAAACACCTCTAACAGACACAGTCCTCCCAGTTTCAGACATCTCACACAATGGTTTTCAAGAACAAAGGTGCCTCTGGCCCTGGTATGGAAGGATCTTACTTTCAAAGTTACCACAAAGAAAAGTAATTTCGTATTAAACTATTTCTTTTGGCTTTTCCCTCATCAGTCACCTCTTTTAATAATTTTGCTTCCTAAAACCACTTTGGGAGACTATTAGCAGAAATTTCTGAGAGAAGCAGCAGAGCTGAGGGCAACAGATTCTGGTCAATCCATTGTTTATAGGATATTAACCACCCCATCCACGAAAAAAAGCTGGTACGGTAATTGGCTAACAAAACAGAAGAGTCATTTTCCTGTTTGCTTCCGGATGCAGGGAAATTTAATCTAAAATTTAGTCTAATTAAAGAATGTGATAAAGAAAGAGGAAAATATCAGTAGGCAGGGACCTTCATCTCTGGATGTGATGTAGAATGCCAATAACCGTATTAAATGCCTGAGTCTGGCATCCCAAAATATGAACGTGTTCAGGAGAGAATGAGCCAAGCCAACCTCTGCGGTGCGTGAAGGTGAAGGAGATGCCTAGGAGGTGAGGGCGAACAGATGGGAGAGAGAGAGCTTAGAGTTTGAGCAATAACTCTATTGTTTAGATCTACTTCTTTCCTGGCTCTCCTGGAGCCCTTGCTCACACAGAAGCACCGGCTGGCCTGTCCCCTGAAATGTCATGGCTGCTGGCAAAGCCTGCCCACTCTTCCGTGGATGTGCAGTGGGGGACAAAAGCACACAAAAAGTGCTGGAAAGTGAAGAGCTCTCCAAGCCAGTGCGTGCACAGACCATGACCTGGCCACCCCTCCCGCCCCTTCATGGAGCAAGGAGGGGAGCTGTGGTCTGTGAGCTTCTTCCTGAGGGATGCATTCTTCATGTCCACTCTTCCAAAATACACAAGCTAAGAAGTTTAAATTCTCTGTCTATGCCTTCATGGATCTATGGGTTCGAAGGGTCAGCCTGAGACTCTGGCACTGGATAAATGTGTCAATTTTAATTTCTTTTCGAGATAAGATATGGTGGTGGTTTTTGTTTTTCCTCTTAACAGATATCACAGAGCTGTGGGATAACATATCTCATAATTTTGAAAATCATGCATCAAAACTGGGATATTAAAATGTTTGCCATCAGACACCACATATATAAGCATCTCAAAATTAGTCTTGCATTCTTGATCTCAAGGAAAGGACAAATCGAGTCCATTTTCCTTTGTGGAGATCAAAGAATCATAGGATTTGAGCACAGATCCCAAGGGTGCATCTCAAACCTGCCTCATGGCATGATGATTTTCAGGTGTACATGAGTTCTAATGGATGTTTGTGCAATCTGCATCTAAAATCTTGATGTCTGATCAAATCCCTTATACTGGTCCATATGCACAAACATTATTCCCTTCTCCTCTCATCCGGGAGTTCGCAATCTGTCATGATAGAAGGTTTCTTGTACCTTTGGATGCTTGGCCAGGCTGTCCTTTAAATATAATATTCATCAGCTTATAGACTACTGTGGAAAAAAGGAAAAAAGTGGATTTGTGGCATAAAGGGGAGAAAAAAAAATGAAGGGAAAAAGAAAGAAAGGGAAAAAAAAAGAAAGAATGGCATTCGGAAAAAAAGGACAACCCTGTCAAAACATGACAGCTGATCCACTGCCTGTTTTATGCTATTCATAGAAAATGCCAAATTCTGCAAATAGTAACCACATGTACATCGGCTTCGCAGACTCAATGTTCTGCTGCAAAATGAGACGTTCTGTATTTTAGTGTGTCATCAAAGGCAGTGAAAATATCACTCCAGCCTCCTAGGCTTAACCCTCTGGTCTCTCAACTGTTAAAAGTTTAATTCGATGGCGGTGGGAGCGAGCAGCAACACATCCAGCTTTGTGAGCGGTGCTAACGGAGCTGCCTAATGTATGCCAGTTGCACATAAAGTCAATTAACAAATCTGTTACCGCGCCATTTTTATTCATAGCCATGAGACCATTAAAGCGACAAGACTGCATCTGACGTTTATGATCTTGTTCGCATTGCCAGAGGAAGGAGGGGTGGGGGTGGAAACAACTTTGTGGCTCTGTAGCATGAGAGAAATAGCACCATTCAGAGACATAAGGGCTCTTGAGCAAACGCCGGAGCTTCTGAAGTCTTTTTCTCATCTCAGTCCTGTCCCTCGTTTGTGTCCCCCCACTTTTTCCCGTTCCCTCCTCCCCTTAGCCCCTTGCTTGTGCCTTTCAGGTTTCATTTCAATGCAGAAAGATTGGCTTTTTAGTTCAAAACTATAATGTAATTGTCCTTTTTTGTGGCTGGCTGATATTCCTTTTCACTAACATTTAAAAGAGTACTCATGCTGAATTGAATATGGAATGGGAACAGCTCCTGGCACTTTTGTGTGTGATGGGGATGGCTTTGCGAGGAGAGGCTTGGGCTTCAGTTGGCTGTGTCCTTCTCCAGGAATGCTTCCAAGATCTTCTAAGTGACCACGAGCTCTGAATAGAGTGTCCTGTTTAATCATCTCCTCCTCAACAAACAGCCTGTGCAACAGCTACAGTAAATTGCTTTCAGCCCGGAGGAGCCAAATCTTGGGAGTTACACCATTTCTGCCTTGGATTTTCCAAAATTTTCCAAACTGTGCTGGCCTGCGTGCTCTTCTTTCATTTTTTCTGAGTGCCAGGAGTGTGAAGATGAGGAAAAGAAGCTGTCAGTAGAGCACTGTGACACATCAGTGTCCACACTTAGCTAAACTGTTAGAACACTTCCAGTATAATCTACATTCCCTGCTAACAAAAGTAATTTCTACATATGTCTCCTGAGCTTCACTTGGTCCTTTTTCAACTGTGGTAAAGGAAAGAAGATTTAGAAATGCTAGGGACAAATTATTTAGTGGAAAATACTTGAAGTCATGAAGTTCCTTCCTTTAAACTCAGTCTCCTATTGGTAAGAGTACAAATGACTGCAGTAAGAGAGTTAATGGCCATTTTAGTGGGTAAGCAGGTAGGTAAATAGTTAAGTAGGGAGACCAACAGGTTTTACGGCTGGGTGAACTGATTATGATACAGAACTGATAAACTCTGAAATTGTTTCTAGCGTGCAGACAGGAAGGTTGGAGGCCAGCTGTCTTGAGAATCTCAGATCACAATATTTGTCTGCTGCAGAGTGCCAAAATTCAGTGGCTGACATCCTGGCTCCATTAAAGTTGCTGGGTAAAACTCCAGCAGATGTTTTACCATTAACTTTAGCTGGATCCGTTTCACCAAATAGCTTCAGGGGCTGTGTGAGATGGCAGGATTCTCTCCAAGATTGTAGCAGTGGGAGACATCCTTGTGAATGTTTCACAGCACTGGACCTCCGGAGGAATTTGTCTCTTGGGGATGCTTGTTTGGGAAGAGGCAGGAAAGAGTGTTATCAGGGAGGAATATTGCATTTTGGTTTCTGCAAAATGAAAAAGAATAAAGAAAGAGTGAGGAAAAATCAGTTTCATGTTCAGCTATGGCAAGGGAGCTGAGATGGCCAAGGTGGCAAAGGCTCATATATTGTAAGAAATAACTCTTGTGTGTGCCAGCAAAGCCTTCCAGTCAGATCAGATTGGTTTGAATCTAAGGTTTTTTTTATTTTAATTCAGAGAGCAACACAATCTGAAATCATCGATAAAATTCCTCTAAGTCCACAGGCAAAGCAGTAGCAGCACGAGGAGCATTTATTACAGCTCAATATTAATTTCTTTAGGCATTTGTATAGGAATAGATGTGAAGACACTTCTCCTAAAGTCAGAGGGGCTGCCACTCTCCTCACCCACAGAGCTTTCACTCGGCCCTTTTGAACTGTGGCTCAAAACTGCTCACATTTAACAAGAGCTGAGGAAAGGAACAGGTAAGATATTCACACCTATCTTTTTTTCTGAAGAAAAAAGTAATGAAGAAAAAGCTGAAATATTGACATAGTCTCACTGCTCCAGTTCTTACACTGGAGTGGTATCTTACTCCAAAGGAGACCCATTGAAGCCACTGGACACAGATATAGCTAAAACCTGCTTGCATGAAGGATTATCTTAGCTTGTGAGGGTGGTAAAGTGGATCCTAAGTGTCAGATCTAGCACTTCTTTTGTTGATGGAAGCCTTTCCACTCATGCTGCATGTCAAGATCTTTACCCAAAGGATAAACGCATTATCCTGCAGTAACAGTGGAAGAATCCAGGCTTCAGCTGTCCACCGCTGCTTTCCTCACCCAGAGATCAATATGGTTGACCTTACTCACAAGACTTTAGAAACTTAAACACAGTTCTTACGGTGTGGCTACCTAAATCCCACTAAAAAGCACTTGTGAGGACCTAGACTTTAACATTTGTCAAGCTTTCCATGAATGCCTGACAGAAGATAACAACAAAATTCCAGTGACAGCCAAGAGAGGCAAGAAAGGAGTTACAACTAAACTTGTTTAACCACTGATGCCATTAGAAGTGGAAATAGCTGCAGAGAATATGCTAAGAGCACTCTCCCTCTTTTTCAGAAGCTGTGCATCCCTCTGCACGACTCAGCGCTGCAGCGTCATGTCGTGGGGGGAATGGGTGCTCTGGAAATCAGCCTCGAGCATCTGAGAGAGAATAAATCATAGCCCAGCGAGAGCGGGGAGCCTATGCCAACATTCCTGCACAGAGAAATGGGCAGCAGGCGAGATCCTGCAGCTGGTGTACTCTGAGTACAGAACACCAAGGCCTTGAACTTTTTCCCCCTCCTGGGTCTCTTCCTGCACTCCCCCTCCCTTCTTGCCATCTCTCCCTTGAGCACCCGGGAGAGGAAGCAAAATTTATACCGCTCTGCCCTTAAAATGCTGACTTTCCATGTTTACAGGGATTGTTTACACAGAAAATTAATCAGTTACGGTTTTAAATTTTAATTAAAGAATGCTTTCCACTGTTATTGCAAAACAGACAAAAGCCCATAAAATGTATATTTGACTGCCGCGCTGTGTTGTCTTTGGATCGGCAAGCAGCCTTGAGATCAATCATGAGTGGTATTTTTTGAACTTTTTTTTCCTAAACACAACACTCTTCACACAAGTTGCACTATTTTTTTTTAAGAAATGCCCTTCAAAATAAAAGCCAGACTGCACAACAATATGGAATTCTCCTTCATGCCTTTCTTTTTAAGACCAAAAATGAAATCCTTAGTCTCAAGCTGACCGTGGGATATTTTAGCCATTAAAAAACCACAAACAGAATCACAGCTTCCATAGTAAAGGCCTCAGACTTGCTTACTTCAAAGTCAATAACAAAACTCCCACAAACTTTGATTCAAGTGTTTATTACATGCTGTTTGTTCCCACAGCTGCAGTTCCTGGTTTGAAAATAAAGTGTGGCCGTTTCTTTCCCCAGATCTCATGGCCATTGTCAGGGGTTCAAGATCACTTCAGGGTTAACCATTCAACCCATCTTTCCTAAAGTGCTTATCCACGGTGTGTGGATGTCTCTTGAAGGTCTGTGGAAGAGTGTGATTCTAAGAAACTAAATCTAGCCCCAAAATTTTACACTCATGATGAAAAGCTACTATTAGGTCTGCTATGCCTGTGCCCTCTTGGCAATACACTTAAGCATTTTCTATTCTCTTGAACCAAAGTAAGTTTAGATGAATAGATCGTCAACGTGAGTGCCACTGTCTTAAATAAAAGAGACTCCTGTTTCTCTAGCAATATTTTATTGGTCTAAGTTAAATAAAATTTTTTTGTGATCCTTCTTCCAATTTATACAAATGGCCATGAAAGTCTGAGAATACCCTCACAAACTGAAGTTTGATTACATTAACATGAATGATTGGCAGTTCAAATCTCAACAGAGTCAAATAACCAGATTGGAAATCACCAAATTTTGTAAGCCACTTTGCTACCTGCTGGTCATGCTGGTGACCTGATTGTGTCACGCAAGAGATGCCTCGTGACACAGACCTTTCCTGCCCACTGTGACACAACGAGTAGAGACTTCCCCAACTCCATGTGGAAGATGACGTACGTATTAGCACAGTATCTAATTTATTTCCAAAGATAAGAACACCCACAGGTCAGGCAGTGACATGAGCATCTGGACTACCAAATGTGAGTTGACTGTTGCATACTGACAGGAAGCACAGGACAAAAAAGGAGAGAAAAAGCTCTCTATAGGCAGTCCAAAGGAAACAAGAAGACATGTTAAAATGATAAGCTAAGGTAAGTGATCAGTGAGAAACCTCTCTTTACACTTATGTCTGTGGCAGAAATTACTTTGAGTTTCTACAACACATGCAGTTCTAACGACATGGAGGAAATAAGAAATTTGCCCAGATGTTTTATCTGTTGCAACAACAGAGGTGACAAATCATGAAGTTCAACCGTGTTCTAGCACTGACAAGCAGGCAAACATCTATGAATATTTTATCTGACCTATATCCAAATTATTTTAGCAGCTTTGGTCCATGAAACTCCTCTGGAAACGTTGCCAGAAAGATAACAAGTCCTGGTATGAAGGTCACAGCAAGAACAGAACTTTGAAGGAAGGTGTTTGGACAAGAATAGAAACATCTGTTAGTAGAGATGCCCTAGAACGGTCACTGCAATGTATGGGGTATCAGCTTTCAGCCTGCAGCCTCTGAATGACAGATTCATGGAAGTTAACAGCAAAAAGACCTTTGCAGTTCTCTCCTCTGCTAGCCTGCGTGCCAGAGGTCATAAAATTTCCTTGAATTCTTTCCTTGCTTCAAGTCCAATAGCTGAGGCTAACTTAGGGTTAACATGGAAGGGGAATGGGGGAGAGATTATTTTAATCTGAAAACTTAATTTAGTAATAGGCAATGAAAGCTATAACTGGCATAAAAGTGATGATTCCACTTTAAAATTTAACTTCATTGCAACAATCTATAGACATATATGCTTTCATACCATATACGTGTGTGTATATATATACACACATATACGTATCGTGTTTCTGGTCTAAATTTGTCTATCTTCACTCTCCAGCCAAAGTAGCAGTATTCGGTACTTGACAAAGTACTTACACCCACTCACTTTTGACTGAGATCAAGTTAATGCTTTATCTTGTCTCCAGCAGCTCCTTCAGAGGCTCTGTCTCAAAAATGTTTTTCAATCCTTTGTTTATTCATGGGCTGTTTTCTAACCCACCATCACCCCCATTTTTTTTCATCACTTTCAGGGTGCATCTATGTTACTGGTGTTGTTCAGATCAGGAGAATATTTTTGAAGGAAATCTCGTGATTGTCCTCCCTTATGCTGCTTTAGTTTACACTATCAGCTATCTCGGGTGGCCCCAAATGGAATTATCTTTTCAGATAAAAAACCAGTGCTCCAAGCCCAAAGAGCCCCAACTGTTGAGGGGACACGGGGTGCTCTGCATTCATTTTTCACTGTACAGATCCTGCACAGATCCTCTCTGATTGCTGTGAACTAGTTCTTAATGCAGACACAACCTCAGCTGTGGATGCCAAAATCTGGATGTGATATTTCAGGAGTGGCAGCACAAGTGCCAAAGAGAGAGCTATTATAAACACGCTTCTACTCTATACTCCTTAATGTAGAGGTACACGAGTCTTTACAATCATAACCAATGAAGGAGGCAATGCCACATGGGAAGAAAAATATGTATATAAACAGCTCCCTGCTACTGAAAATTATAAGGAGTACTGAGTCTGTATGAACAGAGACCTTCTGTTAGGCAGTTTCAAGTGGGAAGAACATTCCTAAAATGGGAAATACTGTATCATCCCCAATGATTTTTTTTTCTTTTATTCTCCTCAAAATCTTATGCTATTAAGCAGACCTTGGTTTGTTGAAAAGGTAAAATATTTGCTCTTCAGTTGTGTTTTTATAAGCTCCTGCTTCTGAAAACTTGCCAATGAATTATTTGACTTCATGTGTAACGAAGTCACCTTTGGGATTCCAGGAGACCTAGGTTAACTTTCCTTGGAAATGTTTATTACTGGACACTTACAGATGTGTCTGATCCTGAATTAATACATGAAATATTGTCTGTTTCTTTTCTTAAATGCCTTCTAAGGCATTTCATGGACACATAAAATCTTTGGCTATTATTTTGAGGAGTACCCATGACAGCAATTGAACTCACTCACTAAGTGCATTTTTGTGCTAATTAAATATTCCAAACTTCTATCAAGATTATTGTCACCTATTTAATGGTTCATTGAGTTTATGGGCCATGCAAGTCTCTCTTTTATATTTTCACCAGGATAGTTATAGCAACTATTCTAGTAATGACAAATTAGGGAACATGCAGAGGAGATGAAAGAACCTCAGTGCAGTAGGCCCAGTTTTTTCCCAACTTAGGACAATTTTATTATGTTGTAATGGCATTGACATTGATGGAATTATTCTTCATTTTCCCTGGTGTCAGTGAGTGATAACCGGTCCTGCTTAGTTGATATTGAAATGTGGTAAACATGGCACTCCATATATTTGACCATTTTCACCTTTTGACCCCTCTCCAAGAGTCTGTAGTAAAGGTCCCATCTTTGGACAGGGATGGGAAGATTGGAATAACATTGTCCTTCATTTTATCAATAAGAATTTTTATCTTTTGGACTATTTACCTGCCAGTCAGTGGGAGAAGGCATTCTGACAATTTGCAGCCAGAGAAGAGAGTAAATGTAATTCTGCAGGCACAACTATGCAGTGGAATATTTAAGATCAGATGTAAAAGTATCATTACTGCAGAAGGGAATGGCTGTTTGGAAAGACTTTTAGAGAAGCCTTGTCTTCACAAGACACCTTTGAACCAAACTGAAAATAAAGTGCAACTTAAGGACTTTCATAAATTAATTATTTTTGTTTCAGTACCAATAGGGCTCTGCTCAAAAAAGCCTATTAGTAAAATGTTCTATAATAAAACTGTTCTTTTTGCTCTTTCTAGTTTTAACTTCATGGGAGCAAATGCACTATTACTGCTAATAGCAATGCAGTTTGATATAATGAATAATAAGTAAAACAGTGTGCTGATATTGTACCTCTCACCTCCAGGTGCAGGATACAGAATTTACAGAAGAGCCTACATGATTTGGGGTCAAAAATCTAATTGACTGACAAGCCCCTGCCTCACTTAGGGGCTAATGAATGTTGTATTGTGACTGTTTTTCTTAAAAAGTAACATTGAACTGCTTTCTATTCATAATAAATTAACACATTTTAGAGACTTCTTAATATTTGCTTCCACAAAGCCATGATTTTTGTCTGAACAGACCTGCAAGCACCTGTTGTAGCCAGTTTTAAAAATGAGGTCTTCTAGCTTTTGGTTAATACCTCATAGAAATAGCAATGTGATTTCAGTGGCACTGATCTGATTTCTTCTAGTGCAAGACATTCACGTTTTCTCTAAGTATCCCATGCATAATTCATGTGGGGGCTCATATTTGATTATTTATAGACCTTTCTATGACACCCCCTCAGTGAATATTTGCACATCTCCAAGATAGCAGCGTGAAACTTTCTCCTGAAGAAAATTTCCAGCTAAAGACTTAACACCACTTCACTTTGCTCTAGGTCTCAAAACAGCTCTAAGTACTACATAACTGTCATACACATTTCATGTCAGTGCTCTGCACAGGAGAATGTTTCCATCCTGAGCTCCCTCATTCCTCAAGCAGAAGAGCCAGTCCCCACACATTTGTGTGTGCGTGTGTGTCTGTGTGTGGGGAAGGCGAGTCAGCTCCTCAAAAGTCATGGGGACAGTTTGTGAGAGTCAAGAAGGGAATCCAGGCATTCCAGTTCTCCAGCTCTTCACAGCAGGCACTTCCTTTCATCCATGATCAGAAATATAAAATCCTTCTGCCTAGTTATTGGATTCTCCACAGCAAGAGTATAGAAAGGAGAACTGAAAAGACACAATCCTGGCTGGGACAGGATGTGCAACCCTGTCCCAGCTGGGAATAACTAGGCCTGTATCCTCCAGAAAAATATTTGTGCAGATGTTTCTAAAAAGCTTAGAAACTGCACAGCAATTAGCTCTAGTGTTTGAAATATCTTAATGCTAATAAACTTTTTTTTCCCAACCTAAATCTTCTATAGAGCAGATTATAAACAGATTATAATATATTATAACAGGCAGATTGGAAGCCTGTTATTTCTTTTTCTACCCCTAGCGAAAACGAGATATGGCTTTTATTGTTTGGATCCCTCCAACTGTTCTTATATGTTGGAAGACCGCATTTGGGCCATACTTAGGTCACTTCTTTTCCAAACTGAACCATCCCAGCCCCTTGAATCCATCCTTACTCCAAGATCCACCCAAAGGTGATCATCTACTCAAAGAAAAGAGCTGTTCCCCACCAGGTAGGATAAAGAACACAGGCTTATGGATGGTTGAGTGCTCCTTGGAGCTGCCTTTCCTAGACACTGCTTTCGCATTTCCCTCATCTTATGATCACAGAAGGGAGCAGCAGAAGTCTGTCTGTCTTGCAGCTTCATACAGGATCCATATGTCTGGTACTCAGCATGCAGTTTGTCTCTCCATGGAATGTCAGCTCTTCCCTGAGCTCCCTGCCCTACATGTCTCTTGCTTCCCATCTTCCTGTGCGCCGTTTCCCTCCTGTGAGATTTTGACGAAAGACTTTAGAAGACAATACATATGATAAATGTATATGTGCGTGCTTTTTCAAAGAGAAAGTCAGAGCTACTGATAGAAATGCTCTCAGAAGCCACAATGTAGAGAGTGGTGGTGTGAGCCTGAGTTTTGTTCTCGTTCACAGGGATTTTATTCGCATATTTTACTGTCAGTTTCTTGACATTTTTGTCAGCTTGGATCCGGAGGCCATAGTTGCCGCCAGCAGGTCCTACCACATTTTTATTCTCCATTGTATTTGCAGGGAATAAATAAAAACAGAACAAGAGTGAAAGCAAGAGAGAGACATGGCGAGAAGGAGTCAGAGGTTATTGGAAGAACTGCCTTATGCATTTTTTCCCTGCTAAAGAACATCCACCCAACAAAAAAAAAAGCCAAATGACCACAGAGCATTTTGCACTGAGAAATTTCTTTCCTCAGTTACGCAATGCAGACTTCAGGCAACGTGGTTAATGTGTTTGCATAAGAATTCGTTCATTCCCTCTCACTCTTTTGTCTGTCGTTTCCCTTCTTTTTCTTTCCTCACTTTTTTTTCCTTTTTAAAAATTTTCTTTCCTGTGTGTTTCTGGGCTGCTGTGAGATTTCCCTCACAATACATCTATTGTCTCCCAGTCACATCAACACTGGCTGTAATCAACTCTGATTTCTTTCTTTCTTTTTATTTCTTGCTATAACCATGAGACTTACACATGCAACAAATAAACATAATCTACCGTAAGGTTATAAACAAGTTGACTATAGAAGTGTTTATTCCTTGAGGAATAAACACTCCTTTAGATGTTGTGAACAAGAAGCAAGAACAAAGACCTTATTTTCACTTCTGAACTTATAAATTAATGTTTGATTCCCTATGCTTGGTTTCTGTTTCATCAAATGTCTGAACCGCAGGGTCTGGAATTGACACCGTTTGTGTCTTTCCTGAATACGAGTCATAAAAAGACAGAATAGCAACACCTCAGGTGTGTCCAATGTTCAATTCAGTCTCAGACAAGTGAAAATTTCAGAAAATTTTGGATGCTCCAACATCCAGGTTGATTTGATGTTTCTCTTTGCTGATGTTTGGTATAGCTTTAAGTCAGTGTCTTCACCATCAGCTTTTGTAAAGCTAGTACAAACTTGTCTCCAGCCTGTTCAGTCTTCTGTGCCATCATTTTACCCCTGTGCATGATCTCTGGCATGAAGGGCAAAAACAAATTTAAAAACAAACCAACCACAGGGATAAGATAATCTTCTATCTCTGGGTTCTTCCAGGGTGCAATACAGAGTCCATTAGTTATAAGAACGAACATCTCACCCTCATCTGATTTTGGATAACGTTCCATGGTCTCAGCCTCATGTTTCAGACTTCCCAATAGCTGCATCAACTATTGCAGTAGTTCCTGGCATCCACTTACCCACCAACAATTGCATCACCACCATCGATTTCTTTTCATGTATGCAACTCTAACAGCAGCCACAATGGTGTTCAGTCTCTTATGAAGTAGATCAGATCTTAAAATGGTGGCAGGGAGGTTGAAAGGCTCTTTAGTCATCAAGCTACTCAAGCAGGTGCTTTCTGAAGTAGACAGAAAAGAGTCAAGTATTAAAAGTCAGTTGCGGAGTAAGTGCTGCATCTCTTACTTCAGACAAAGGGAGTTTTGTAGAGTCCCATCATCTACACAAGTGAATTGGGAATTGGATATTAAAGACAAAAAACAAAGAGATATCTGTCCTGTAGCTTGGGGCACCGATCAAAACACAGCGTGGGAGGGCAGCTGAGAGGTTAACCCTTCCTATAGCCTTCAAACTGCACTAAAAATGGCCTTTGTATGACAGAGAATAAGCTTTACAAACCCCAAACTCATGGGTCATTGTGGTAGTGAAAAGATACTCATTGAAATGGGAAATGGATCATGTTTTTGTTTCTCGCATATAAAATTGTTTTCTGAGACTTTCAAATGACCTTCCCATGGATACTGAAGTTTCCATCATTTACCAACATTCAAATGTACAAATGGTTGCCCACGGGGACTACCACACATGGCAAAATAGATCTCATCAAATTCCCTCTTCATTGAAGCACAGAGAAAATAGCCAGATTATGTGGGTGAACATCAAGTACATTTGAAATACTGTAAAGGTCTGAAAAATGTGAAACTGAAATAGGGTAGATTTAGATTTTATATAAGGGGGAAATTCTTTACTGTGAGGGTTGTGAGGCCCTGGCACAGGCTGCCCAGAGAAACTGTGGATGCTCCATCCCCGGAAGTGTTCAAGGCCAGGTTGGACAGAGCTTGAAATAACCTGATCTAGTGGAAAGTGTTTCTGCCCATGGCAGGGGTTGGAACAAGATGGTCTTTAAAGTCTTTTCTAACCCAAACCATTCTACGATTCTGTGATTTAGCCCTTCAACACATTAACATCAAAATAGAAACCAAGTCTTTAATTTGATGAAATTCAGATAGCTCATTTAATCTAATAACCAGTTGCAGCTTCATATTAGAACAGTAATTAGAACAGACCCTACAAAATGGCTTCAGGATAGAACTGGGAGAGGACCCCGTACATTTGCTTTCGCTAAATTTAACTCCAACTCATAGGTCTACATCCTGTTCCGTTTTCAGCTGAGCGCCACATATTGCACAGTTATCAGGCCTTGGCTGAGATGGAGGAAAAAAGACATGTGAGTGGGCTCAGATAGGCTTGAAAGTCAAGTTAAATCTTTCTGAACCAGGACAGGTAAATTTTCTATTTTTCTTGTTCCTTTGTGATTCTTTCTATGCATATTTTTTCCTTCTGTTCGGTTCTTTATTGCTGGCTTTCCTACATAGGCCACAGAAAACTGTCTCCAAGGTAATTTCTATGTCTTACTTTGTAGCAATGCCTTTGACTTGAAATCTGGTCTTGTATGAAGACATCACCAGGCTTGTAAGTACTAGAAAATTAGAAAATGAGTTCAATATTTCCTTTACCTGTTGTTAAACACAGGTGCAAATTTCCAAACCATGCACTGAGAGGCCAATTACGTCATGGCAGTGCTCCCAGTGCTCTCACTTTGCCTCCAGGTCCTTGAGAACATAAATGTAGAGGTAAGTCCAGGTAAGCACTGCTCTGACAGCTCCCTGGAAGTACGTGTCCATCGCCACCAATGTACCACCTGTGGCATTCCAATGTTTTTGCAGTGGCTGAACGCTCGGAGGTTGCTGTCAGTGTATGGTCAGCAGGCAGCTTTGGTGCAGATGGGGACAAGAGGGTGCACTGTGCAGCTGGGTAATCTCTCCACTATTTCACGTCAGTGCTGAACAATGTAATAAAAGATTGCAGATGAAAATACTAAGCTGGCTGGAAGGCAATAATTCATGTTGGGTTTTATGACACTGGCCATTTAAGAGCTGTAGGAGTGTTTGAAGCAGGAACACAGCCCGTTTTCTAGTCAGGGTCTAGCTCCAGCTCTACAACAGCAATGTTTTCCATACAGAAGAAGATTTTTTTCCCAAGTCTGACAACTTGCCACTGCTGTCTAGGAGGGCTGTGTCTATCTTTGGAAGCTAATGATGTGCAAAGCAAGGTGCCCGGAGGAGTGATGTAACTACATCGTATTGTGTGTGATTTCTGCCTACTGCAAAAACACCAAGGAGAAAAAGTACACACATACATATACATAAACTCTTTAGTTTATGAAAGGGTGAATGCATAAGCAGCTGCATCTGGGATAGAGTAAGAACTATCCTCTACACAGTTAATAATAACAAAACCCAGAAGACATAAGTGGGGAGGTCATAAATGGGTTTATAAAAACATTTCATATGCAAGAAAAATGTGGCACAACACATTATGTAATTTTATTTATATACGTTTGTTTTAATTTCTTTACCATGTCTTTTGATTAAAATGATTCTCCTCTTAGATGGGAGCTGTTTAAACATGTAGTTCTTTGGAAAACATGATGAAAGGCAAGTTTTTGCCTGTTTGCTTGTGTGTGCTTTTTATGCTTAACACAAGTTCCAGTTCTGCAGAAAAAGTCAGTGAGATAGAACCTCTCTGGTGTGTTTTTCTTCAGCAGGGTTTGGTGAATCTGTGTGGAGCTCACCTTGGAGCCGTAAAACCACTTTCCTTAATACACTGGTGGGGCCACATGTGGTGCTGAGTAACATTGTTCACGGGCTCCTGCCTGCTCAAATACTGTGGACTACGTCAGTGAAAAGAGAGTCCAGGTCTATTATAGGGTAAAAATTCAACCCAAACATGTCCCCACTCAATTGATGAAGCCCCAGTAAAACTGGCCTTGAAAGAAGTTGATATTACAAGAGAAAGGATTTGGTGACTTCTTGAACAGGGGTGTAAAACTGGACTGGGATGTCTGGGGCTGGCCTCCAAAAATCTTGCTTGGGATTTAGAAATCAGGTCATTACCTATGGATACAATCCCTTTATGACTGTTTGCTTTCTAACAGCTCCAAAGACACACATTTATATGGTTGCGACATATAAAACACTGTATTCAGAGAAATAAGAATCCCATGGTGTTGAGCATGTAAGGGATATGTAGGAGCAAAGGCACACACGTGGAAATGTAGGAGCATGGTTTGTTGTTGGGATTGCAAGAATCTGTAGTGGAATACAAGCAAAATTAATAATTTAAATAATAAAGGGAAAAGAGGGCAGTTTCCCACAAAAATCAGACACATGCCAGTGGTACTTTCCCAGCCTAACTGAGAGGAAAAGCCCTCTTGGCTAATTCATTGCAAAGCTAATGAAAACCAGACAAGGGATTGAAACCAAAAAAGCTTTATGTTACAGGGAAAACAAAGCTTTCCAATGGAAATTATTCATTATAAAGAACTGGTTCACTGAAATTAACAAAAAAATATGCGAGAGAAACACCATACTGAATGTGTTTTTGGTGATAACAATCTTACATTTATATATAGCACATTTCAGCCAGATGGACTCCAAAGTGCCTCACAAGCTTTGGTACTTGCACAAACGAAATGTAAAGAATCACTTTTATGCCCCTCCATTGAAATCTATCTTTTCTGGATGAATTACTTCAATTCCATAAAAAAATGCATTGTGTCACTCAATAGTTTATTATATATGTAGGCAGACAAGTTGACAGAACTTAACTATCCAGATTCTTCCTCAGCCAGGGGTGGCTAAAAGGGTTAACATCTCATGGGAAAAGAAAAAAAAAAAATATATGTTATTAATGCCTAAAGTAGCCAGAGCTCACTTCCTTAAGATGGTGTTGTCCTGAGCAAACATGGAGGGATTGTCTCATTAACTGCCCAGTGGGAAGAACGCCTGTTCCAGTCATCAATCACAATGCAGCACTTCAGGTTTTCATTAGGAATCTCCAGAACTGCATCGTGTGTAACGTACAAGCCCGGATGTGTGTAGCCACTGAAGGCATCCTGGCTGCAGTTGCTGTATGTTTAGGGAAAGCCATTCTCTGCTCTTGTCAAACTCCTTTGACAGCCTCGACACCTGAAGCACGGGGCGGTGCGGGGAGAAGCTTTCACACGGTGACCGGGAGCTCCATCTTGCAGATTTGCTTCCCCTCCCATTCCTTTATGAAAATGGATTGTCAGAGCAGCTGGTGAGACAGAAGTGTCTGCCTGTATCTCAGTGTGGCTGGTACTGTGATCCACCACCAGTACATGCTGAACCAGGCTCCAAATGGGGAGGGGGAAGGGGGCAGTTTCATTTGCTGCCAAATCCCTTAAGCAGTTGCTTGTTTTGTCTCTCTGTCTGAGCAGATTTTTCTTTGCTTTTCTTCTTACTCCACCTGCAAGATTTTCCCCCTACTCTGTTTTCTCATAAAAGGGGAGGGAGACAGGCAGACACTTATAGAGTGGTTTTATTTTTATTTATTTATTATTTTGGGTGCAGAAGATGCCTGCCAAGAGGAAGCCTGCAGTTACTGAGCTGCGCAGGAGGGCGGAGAGGTTGGCTGCTCTCAGCGGTTCTTGGCGCTCGGAGGCTGATTGGAAACACCATGCGTGACAGTGCACAAAAAAGACACTCGACAGATCGCCAAATTTCACAGTCCCACCTCGGTACCTCCAGAGAAGCAAGGAACATGCCCTGCCGAGGAGCTCCTCGCTCATTAGTCTGCTCCATTATTAGCAGATGTTTCCCAGCCCACCCATACGTATGTGCTGCTCTGCATGCACGATCTGCCCCAAGAGAAGGTCAGGCAGTGCTGGAGGAAGGACTGCTGGAGCCACTGAGCGTTTTCCCACCAAAGGAGTATCCCTAGACGAGCAGTGCCGTTCAAGCCTTCAGCTCCCCAACCCAAAGACATGCAAGGGAACCTCAGCCCAAGACAGAAATTCCCCCCACTCTCTGCAAGCTCAATATTAACAAGAGCAGTGACAATAATTATCCTACATTTGCTTTCCCAAAACAGGACGGGGGCATTGCCACGTTGATCCAAACAGCCACCAGAGCACACACGGCCAGGAGCAATGATGAGTTCTGCTGACAAGGTTTACGGCACAGACAATGCCTGCCTTGGTGTGCTGTGAAGGGCCAAAGGTCTGGTGCTACGTCAAATGGTAAAGTTAATAACCATTGTAATAAGAGAGTAAAGCAGGAGAGCAAAAAAACACATGAAGGATTTTTTCCCTCACTGACATGTAAACAAATTCGTCGTCGTTAGTGTTTTCAGTGAAAAGAATGGTTTTCTATTGGGAAACAAACTCAGAAAGATTGAAAACTGCCAAAGCAGAGGAGTTTTCAGCCAGATCTATTATTTTTATATACTCACACACCTGTAAGCATGCACTGAACACAATATATTTTAAAAGAGAATTCCACATGGAGAAGTTATTATTAAATCATTTCCCAGTCAATCATCTTCATTCCAAACTTGGAGTCTGGGTTTATCTGATGTTCTGACTAGCAGATGAAAGCTTTTGGTGTTCCAGTGTTTCCAATGCATCATCCCTAACACTCCTGAAAGAAATCAATAGTGGAAAAAAAAAGATGTGAAAAATAGAGAATTTTCCTGGTATGGAGACAATTAATAAATTCACTTTGTGAGATAAATGGGATGAAAAGGATAATACAGTGTTTCCAATCCATGAGGGTCTTGTACCAATTTAAATCCTACAAAGTAGGATGCACTGGAACAAAGAGTACTGATTTTAACACTTTAATGGACTTTTGTAGGGTTTTTGTTCATTTGCTAACAGTTACAGCTGGGAAGCTCAACTGATTGTTCTGGTCTGAGTTTGCAGGAGGGTACATGTGGTCATGAAGGTACATTTAGCTTTGTGTACTCTAAATGTGTGTTGTATGGATGATCATTTTAATTTGAGGGAAGATATCACAAGGCAGATGGGAGATAAACTGGCTTTATGTCTTGGATCTCCATGACTCACGAGCATCTTTCTGGTGAAGTATGTTTTGTTGATTGTGCTGGTGAGAGAGTGTGGCTATAAATTGACTGCACCAAATTCCATCTGTTTAAAATTAACTTTTGAAATGGGCTTTACCTGAGCAACCAGGTATCTGCTTTCTTTTGATATTCCTACACTGGAGGGTAACTGCTCAATTACATATTAGCTGTCTCCAAGGAACCCCTGCCTAAGCTCCCAAATGTGTTTTCTGGTATCCATGGTCTGCATGAATTTTATACATCTCCTTCTCTGGGACTTTATAAGTCAGCCATAAAAGTTTGTGATGGGGTGGAACATAGTGATGTCCACAACCTCAGTCTGGAAAAATGGTTTATATAAAGTGTCATTAAAATGGATTTGGCAATTTTTTATTTTTATTTTTCAGCAGCAAGCAAAAACGAAAAGGGGGAAGGAAGAGAGAAAACATTCAATCTAGGCTACATTTTTTTTTTTACTTCTATGATCAGTAAAATAAAAGGGAAAGCTTTGATTTCTTTAACTGTGCATGACTCTAGAAGCGAAGGGGGGCTAAGCCCCTTTGGAAAGAGCTGAACTGCTCGTGTATTCATATTATTAATGGCTTTTGGTAATGATTTTACTGCACAAATTGTTATGAGACTGTTACAATGCAAATGGGATACCAGTGAGATTTTCTATCTGAAGACCCCAACCACAGACCACTGATATCACTGGAAATTCTCCTATTTAATAGATTTTGGATCACTCTCTATGCTCATAACAATGCAGACTACTTATTACTTAGTGGCATTCATTTTGTACTAGGACTAGAGTAGATACTGATGTTGAAAAGCCTTTTTTTTCCCCTGTAACACTGTCTCCTCGAGAATTGCTGCCGAACGTCCTTGAAGACATAATAGCTTCATAAACCCAGGTATGATTTTTCACAGGTAGTTCACAGGGCTGTCAGTTCCTGTGCTTTTTAATTCATAGTTTGAGGAGTCTGCCTAAAAGCCCATGCACCGGGATGCATGTGATGACAGGAAACCCCCATAAAAGTCTCCAGACATTTCAGCCGAGGACAAAGGCTTCCAGGGATGACCTGGGGACATGCTGAAGGCTGGGGAAAAAAGAGAAAAGAAAAGCAGCAGGCAAATAAAAAGAATATATTACATATATTGTGGGGTTTTGCTGGAGAAAGGAGTACCTGTGAGTAATCCACACTCAAAATCGTGGAGGATTTAGGGCAGCCAAATGCTTAGACTACGGACACTTTAGGCCAGGCTTAGAACAACCCTGACATCCTGTAAGGGACATCTGGGAGTTTCCTCAGGGCCACTTGCACTGCGTGTCCAGTTGTCCAGCACTGCAGTCACTGCATTGGGTGAGGGCATTAAAGCTGAATTCTCTCCTGAGGCACATCTGAGGCAGTGCTTGAAAGGCTCCAGAGCCTGACCTGCTGCAAAAACCTGGAGCAGCTCACCCATCTCACAGTCGATCCCCATAAAATCCCTGAGATTTAGCAACAGCTTTGTGAAAGCAGAGGAAAGAAGCAAATGGCTCTGCAGGTCACAAACTCTCTCAGCCCCATTTTCAACCACATACAACAAAGTTGCTTTCACAAATGAAAGGTCCACTTTGTGTAGGCTCACACCTAAGCACATGTGTGGTTATCCCAGTTTTCCTGCCATGCCACACGTTTGCAGAGGCATGGGATGCGTTGGCAGCAAGTCCGCAGCACAGGGCAGTCACTCCAGTGCTTGTGCCTCAAGAGAGCTTGAAAGAGTTAAAGGCAATAATGTGCTCGGGAATGGCTTGTTTGCAGCATGGGCTGATATTTTTTTGTCAGCCTTGTGACCTGCAGGCACACACCTGGTCCCAGGGTCAAGTTACAGCCAGGATCCCTGGCCCAGGGTCAGGACCTGGCTGATGATAAGAGAGGGAGGCCCTCCTTTGGCAAAAGGCATTACTTAAAGAAACAAGAGAATATTAAGGAATATTAGATGTCACTCCGTCTTCCTTTAGGGTTCATTTCCCTTCCTTTAATTATCACAAAAGGTAAACACTAAATATTCCAGGGAGTCACGGTCAGGGGAAACTCCATGAACTGCACTTTTATTATGGCCTGGCTGTGAAAGCACCAGGAAAAAAAGAGAAGTTGGTGGGCTGCCCTTATTAAACTTCACTTAGCTACTGTTAATTATGAACCTAGATTGGAGACTGAACAGCTCTAGATTGAACATTTCAGCTCTCCCCTACTGCAGCATCATTTAAAAACTGTAAGAAAATGTCAGTGAGAAGAGACCATCTGTTTTCTGAGTGGAAGCCCACAGAAGGAAGAAAGAAAGGAAAAAAGAAGAAACAATGCACGTATAAACCTTCAGCTAATGCACATCTTTGGAGGGAGATGGAGAGAATTTAGGGATATTTATACAAATCATAAATGATAGCTATAGACTACATATATTTTTAGCAATACTGTTACCTATTTCACAGGCAGGTAAAGCAGAGCACACAAAAAATTAAATACCTTAATTGTAATAATCAAACAACCAGATATTGAATACTGATGCTGTTTCTTATGTTCTAACCACTAAACAAAACTGCCAGAGATGTCCCAGAGCGCTTAATAAATTGTGCCCAGGGGGTTATTTTCCTATGACTGAAATGCAGCTGGACTGAAAGGCTGCTGTCACTCTGCACAGACTTAGCTCTGTAAAATGGGGTGTTGCCAAAGGAACTCATAGGGGAAATTTTCGGTACAGTTGGCAAGGTGTGATTACAGGCTCTGGATTAGTGCCAGGATCTAATGCAGACCTAACACTCTCCTTCCTGGAAAAAGTGTGGGCTCTTTAATAGCCCTTAGTTTTATGTTTCACCTGCACGTAAGTGAGTGGCACCAATGGGAGATGGAGGCAGCCACAGTGCTGTGAGCACCATTAAATCTTCCTCAGAGCTGAAGCATTTCATAGTGATCAGTATTAGCCATTGACCTGATTTGTCAGCCTATCAAATGGGAACCACATTCCTGGAATTACCCTTCTCTCTTCATTCCCCAAAAATAGTTCACAGCAAGGATTATTCTGTACCACACTGATGCTCGAGTGCCCTGGTGCAAATGGAGAAATCTGCACTAGGCACTGGGCTTTTAGTTTGGGTGGGGTTTTATTTTTTTGCCTTTCTTTCTTTTTTTGGTCATTGGGTGTGTCTTGGATAGCTGGGTTCAGAAAGTTCACCTTCTTAGAAGGCATGAGATGTGATACTATCTAGCTAAAAATGCCCACTTTGGAAAGACAATGTGACTTTAAATCTCTCTTGGCCCTTTGTAATAAATGCTATAGTTTAAGCAAGCAATGTCTTTCCATTAAAACTATAAACTTCACTAGAACAATTAAGACTGATTTAAAGTAAAATTAAATTTGACATGTGGCAGGTGAAGCAGTGCTATTAATTTCGACTGCATATTTGGCAACAATAGTGAGGGAGAATGGGGGCATGGGTAAAAAGGGCAGAGCTGTAAGTCCTGTCAGGCTCTTGGTCAAGTTGAGGGTGGAGAATGAAGCATATTTCAACACTTTGTGGGCTGTCATTTTCCGTAGAAGTAGCAGACAAGAGCTTGTGTCTATTCTTGACTATTATCTGCCATGTACTGCATCCCAGGGAAAAAGGGAATAGTGGAAATAAATATTTAGAAAGTTGTGCCTCCTTTGGCCTCTTCATTTTCACCCTTTATTTATAGTTTCTGTATGCTTTTTTCTTATTAATTCTATAATTTCTAAGCTGCCTACCTTTAGAATTTCTGTGGAAGGAACTTATCTGGTCCTTGCCATTATTTGAGAGGAGGTGTTTCTGATTCTGGTTTTGAATGTAGGCAACAATGACAAACCCCTTCCAAACTGCCTGTGGTAATGAAATTGCACGCTAAGGACCACTGAAGGATCCAATCCACTTTCAGGCTGATTTCTGATGTAACATAAAATTCCAGCTGAAACCTAAACCTGAGTAAGACCAGCCTGATCTAGTGCCCAGATCTAGTAGAGACTAGTTTGGGTGTGAGCCTACATTGCATCCTCCACTGAGATTATCAACAAAGTCTCATTATTATAGTCATCAACCATCTCATTTCCTGCCAAGGAATATTGGTGTGAACCCTCTCCAGAGTCCATCAGTGCCCTTGATCCCGAGAAATTACTGTTGAGAAATAGAAATAATTATGTTCTCCTCCTCCAACCCAGATGTGGTATCCATATCTTGACAGCTTTTCCTGTCCAACGTCAGCCAAGGGAGTGAAACACAAGTACCCAGGGAAGGATTTCCTTTTTTGAAATCAATAAATTCTAATTGCCAATCATGCAAATAAATATGCCTTGCTGGAGCAATGTTATAGTCCACCAGGACCAAACGGCATTAACTCATTGAGGAAACTTCATCCTCTGATTGCAGATTGAAGTGAATGAAAATGTCTTTTAGGGGACCCTGCCACCCTGGTTCTGATGATTGAATTCTAATTACATACATATTACTTTTACTTTGCTTATTAATGACAAACATATCAACCTTTCTACCGGAAAGTGAACTAAAAATCCAATTTGAATAAAGAATTGCAAATGCCTTGTGTAAAAGACTGCACACAAAACAAACCAGATGTTCCAAGCTGCATTGAGAGAGCCTTACAGAGCAGCTGGGAGAATTTTTTTTTCCATCAGCCATTGGTAAAAGATATGCATTGCCAGCAAGCAAACTGCTTCCATTTTTAATACTCATATAATTGTTTTACTCCTGTAACCAATGCAATATTAAGTCAAAAGGGAGGGGTGAAAGAAAACAATGGTACTGGTCAAAGTTTAGAAAGGTCATGGGGTTTGTGGATGGAGAGGAGAGTGGAGGAGGATAGAGGTTATTTTTCCCCATAAAGCTTTCTTATTTACTGCAAGGTTGTGAAATTTGGAAAAAAATACTAATAAAATTTATTGCCAGGGGTTGTAAGAAGATCATACCTTGGTTCTATTTTCAGCTCCAAACAGATTATAGGACAATGGAGCATAAATGGAAATTAAAACAGATTTAGAACAGACGTTAGGAAGCACTTTTTCACATCGAGGATAATAAATGTGTGGAATGGCCTATCAGGCAAGGTTGTAAAGGCAAAGACACTGGGATCATTCACACAACAACTTGGGAAATAGCGCACTAAAATGGAATGAGTCTGGATGGTGAGGCGGCCTCTGTTTAGATTTCTGGGATGCTTCAAGTCTGCAGGTTCCCTTCCCTTCCTTTCCTTTTCAAATGATAATTTCATCTATGATTTGTTGTTTTTTCAGGCAGGTTTGTCAATTGCTTTTCCTGTGAGGTGGAAGATTGCTCTTAAGTCCCATGTCACCTGCCTTGATCGCTTATGATGGGGAGTGCAAGAGAAGAGAAGTCATTTTGGGAAGCCAGTCCTGCCTCTTGCATGGCCCTGAGCACAAAGTGGACCCTTTTCATTTCCATTTTGAGAGTGGATAGATCTAGCACCACCTCACGTTCCTGGAGGAGGACATGTCAGCCTTTTCCCACCAGATCTATCCTTCTTCATCAGGTTGGCTCTCGTGGCAATTTTCATGGCAATTCATCTCTGCTCATGCGGAATATTCCTAGATTAATTTCAAGATACTCCAGGAATCTTTTCACCTAAAGGAGAACTTCTGGGAAAGATACATAATCCCCAAGCACTTTTATTGTTTCCAGCTTTTTAAACGAGCATAGGTCTCTTCTATACTCATCCATACCTAAAACACATCATTTTAGGCTAAAAGGATGGAGTGGTTTGCATGAGTACCTCATTTCAAAGTGTGCCCCCTCTATATCACTATTCATGGCCGCCACAAGGGTCTCAGAGTAAAAGTGTGGATGTGGTGGGAAGGAGAAGAGAGATATTGAGTCACAGACCAATAATTTAGTGTTCACCTTCTTCTTGTCAGTCCGTGGTCACCTGCCGCTGTATCTGGCACATTTTCCAACCACACAAGGCACAGCAGCCAACACCAAACTTTAAAGGGTTCACCTGCCTACCTGCACACCAAGGAAAGCCCACTGCGCCTAAACACAAGATTAGTTCTGTTTCACCAGGATGTCCTTGAATGTTCCTAAAGCTGAGATTCTCTCTCTGCCTTTCTCAAAGAGACCCAGGATTTGACCAAGAGTCAACAAAGTCCAAAATCTTTGAGGCACTCATCTAAGACCGTGATAGTGAAGCCTTTGATGATTGTGTGTGCAGAGAGGTGAATTCAGGAGCTTAAAAATTGACTGGTACTGACCCAAATTGTCTCATATCTTGTAATTTTCCAGAAATGAGTGGGCACATCACCTGGCTTGTTCTGCAGTGCTCTCAGTCTGGGCAATAAATGGAACTCCTCAAATGAAATTACAGCTCATAAACACGAACACCATAGGCCACCATTTCCTGCATGAACCTGCTGAGACTTTGGGGCACTTGCCTCAACTGAAGATGTGGGAAGCCAAGGTAAGGGAGCACTGAAAACTCTGGAAAGTTCACCAAGTCTGACCATGACAAAGCCAGAGAGCAGCTGAAGGATCTAGCTTGAAAAGCCTCACCTTGAATGCTGTGACAGGTCAGTGTAGATGTAACCTCTTTGTGAATACCAGTGTTCTCCAGAAGCATTACAACAACAGTTTGTTGCAGCTTCCTTGGACAATGTTATTAATCAAAATTAAGATATTTCTGCAGGGATGCACCCAGAGGAAGTGGCCTCACAAGACAGCACAAGGAAGTTACCAAACATGAAATGACGACCTGGAGAGTCACAGCCTGGGACACTCATGTCCATTATTGTCTGCATGCACTATAACAGTATATTCTAGCCAAGGATTTCAACATGCTTTGAAACATAAATTATCTTGACAAAGCTTCTCTGAAGGAGATAAAACTTACACGAGAAGAAGGTCAGAGCCAGAGAGACTGAGGGATTTGCTCAGGGTCACAGGACTGGTGAGTCAGTTGGTTGTGGAGCAATTACAGGAATCCTCCTCTGTAGCCTGTGCACTAAACATCCTCGTCACACATAAGGTATGAAAAAAAATGCATTACTTCCCCACTGCATGCACTGCAGTGTAATCATATGTGTGATATTATTTTATTTGTTTAGGATAGGGTATTGCATGACTCCAACTGAAGAAATCACACCTCTGCAGAAGAATTTGAAAAAATATGTATTGGCACCTTCTCTATTCAAATCAGCAAGGTTGCCATTAGAAATACATAAAGGTATGAGCTTTCAGTAATGAAGGCAATCAAAGTGGAAAGTGTCTTTCCCTAAGGAAGGGGGGTTGGAATTAGATGATCTTAAAGGTTCCTTCCAAACCAAATCAGCCTACAATTCTATGAAACGTCTATAAGAAAAAAATAGGTAGAAAAGGGTCTAATGATAACTCAGCTGGCCTGGAAGCATGACACTACCAAACTATGTTCAAAGGCACTGAGTGTGTTTATTGGGGATTTATGACAACATTGGAATCAGAAACAATTTTATTGATCACACCAGAACCAGAAAAATTGTATTGTTTTATTGATGACAGTTTTAAGAGAAGTAGGCTGACTTACCTAATACCTGTATCTTGCTGGGAAAAGCTGTCTCTGATAAATCAAATCTTAGTTTACACACTTTTTGCCAGCTTGATCAATAAAGTATTTACATGCACCAGTAAAACGCAAGGTTTTTAGTCTCAAAATAATAACTTGTTTTAGATCCAGGACCAGGATTTCAGAAAGTGGCAAATCACAGTATCCTGTTTCACTATTATCTTGCAAGAGGTTATCTGAAGGGTAACCAGCAAACACTTTCCTTACAAGTTTCTCATCTTAGTCAACACACAGAACGGTAACCAGCCAACATCTGCCCAGCTCCAACAGCCATCCTGAAATATCCACAGGACTCCAGGGACTCAATAGCATGGGAAAAGTGCCCACGCCAAACTCTTTTTGATTTGAGTGGCCAGGAGCAGCATTCAAACCACCCAGCTACCGAACAGAGACTGTGCCTGATCAAAATGCACAGTCAGTTGTCGGGGATGATGATGTCCCTTGTGCTGAAGGGACATTTGGCCTGAGTGGGCAAAACAAAGTGGGGTTCTCAGGGCTGGTTACAAACCTGACTCCTCATGCAATGGCAGCAATAGCGCAAAACGTCCCATTTTTAAAGAAATCAGGCCTAAAATAATCCCACATGTGTTTCTTGTTTTCAACCCCCACCCCTTAAAGCCAGATTTATTTATTTTTTCAATAAAGCCATCCCCTGGGTTTAATAGTAGCTATTCTAGAGTCTGAAGTTAGATTAATCACATCCCACTAGCAGCATTTTAGCTGAATGCAAGGGAGGCCTTTTTTGCAGAGCATCTCCTGTGCTGGGCCCAGCTCCCCATGTCATTAGAGTGGGGCTGGTGCCCCGTGTTTACGGCAGAGGAATGTCGATGAGGGGCTGGAAGTCCTCATTGTCAGCCTGCCACTGACTCTCTGTGTGACTTTCGAATTAAACACAATTTCCCCATGGCTCGCTGTGTCCCTTTTTGTCAAAGCTGAGCCACACTGACAGAGGGTGATGTGTGGGGGAGGTTTACACTACCACTGCAATTTCATGTGCTATCCGTATCCTGTGGACAAATAAATACATTCACTTCTAAGGACAGTCAGTCCACGCCATCCATCATCACTATAGACACATAGAGGGGAAAAATGATTGTGAAATATGCCCAGAATTTGAGCCGGTTTTGATACCAGTGGATGAGATGCCATTTTTCGGTATAAAAGAGCTGAATGAAAGCCTTGAAACTGTGTATAATAATTATGAGAGTAACAAACAGGGTTTCTCTTTCAGGACCATTTACACATTTACTATGTTATCATTTCTAATTCATATTAATCAGAGGGTTCATGAACTCGTAACTGAGAGCCATTTGCAGCATAAATAACTTTATCTGGCTTCTAAAAATACACATATTTAATATGAAACAATAGGGTTAAATATAAGCAATATGTTTAGGTAATTAACCTGCTGTTTCCACAGATTAATTTAGTCTATACAGGTGGCAAAACAGCACCCATCACTGTGGCATGAAAACACTGTTCAGAATTTAGGAGGCCAAAGAAGGAAATGAAGCTCTATAAATCGTGTTTCTTTCTCTGCCTGGTAGGTAGTTATTAAAAAGGAATAACCTCTGGATAATTGCACTGCAATAGCATGGTAACTACAGCATATTTACAGTCAATCTCTAATAACAGATAACTCACATAGTTTTTCCTCCCAGTGATTTGCCAAGTGGAAGCAGACCCAATTTGAATCCTGCTTTTGCAGCTCAGTGCAGTCCCTTTGCCCCGTTATTACTCTGCTGCTAACAGCGGCCTCGGACTGTCAATATCTTCCCTGCCACGGTTTACACTGGTAGTTGTTATTATATCAGACCATGAAAATTGATGGTGATAACACACTCTCTAGGAAGGCTCTATACATGTCAGTTATTCAAAATATGTCTCGTTAAATAAATATTTACAAGACTTTCGTTATTTAGCTTATAAACAGTTTGGACTGAGGCAGCTTTGGAGCAGTTGAAGAGCGTTCCAAAGAGTTACTGCAGATTAATCCATGTAAACCACACCACTGTGCTAAAAATTGCTATGGTGGTTTCTAACTGCCAAGTCTATATCCTTCCAGTCTAAGAAATACAGGACATATTTTTCCTTTGTAATAAAATCTCTCGATAAAAGCAATAAAAAAATACTAGTCCAGAACATGTGATTATCCTGGGGGGGTGAAGAGGAATCATACCCATGGGATGACAGGGAAGTTGGCTTATTCTTGCAGCTGGGAGAATGGATAAGGGTTCAGATTTTCTGAGCTGCAGAAATAGGGACAACCTTAAAATGGAAAGAGGGGAGAGGAAAGCTATTCAGTTAATAGTTTAGTAATAATAGCTATTCTGTTAATAGCGTAGTAATAATTCCTCAATAATCAGTCATTCCCGAAGCAGGCTTAATTTCATCCTGGAGAAAGCCAAAGGACACAACAAAGCAAAAGTAGGCAGGAAAAAAGGGAGTCAGTCCTGTTTCTCAGTTTCAGATGCCTCTGCCTTTCCAAGACCCCCAGATCAGTGCTATACAAGGATTTCGAGATAGCCAAACTAATGGGGCTACATCAGGCAATAAGGATGAGGCTCTGGGAGGGCAGGCGCTTTTCACTCCTAAAGATTTCTGCTCACCAAGCCGAATTTCCTGGCATAAAACCCAGAGAGCAGGAATGTTTTCTATGCTTGCATGGTCAGGCTTGTGACAGTGTGTGTGTGTGTGTGTGTGTGTGTGTGTGTGAGAGTCTCTAGGTTTCACACTGTGCCTCAAGCAGAGTCATCCAAGAAACAGCATCGCTTTCTGCCGTGCTGGATGGCTTTGGGATGCTAGTTTTCCACGAGAGGGAGCAACTCACCAGCACAAAAACCCCCTTTTCCCAGACCAACCACCAAATTCACTTGGAGCTCTCAATTTACTCAGCTGACAGCAACCTTGATTTTTATCAGTTCTACTAGATTTGAGAATCATATACCCATTACTGATTTTTCATGCCTAAAGTCACACTGGCTGCGTGTGTATTTATGCATATCAGGGGAGACTTAAAATGGACATCACTCATTTAGAGAAGTGATCCTTTCACTAAAAAGGAAACATTCATGTTTCCAGCTTTGCAACAGCTGTTGGGCTAATTATTAGGATGCAAAAATGATGGATTTACCAAAGCAATCAACTGAAGGCTTATTCTGTTGGTGCTGAGTGAGGGGGCCTCAGCCCATTGGGGAATTGAAGCCAGGAGGGAGGTAATTCTAGATTCGCCTGAAGTGTGCTACCCGTGGAAGGTACTGGCTGCTATTCAAGCTCTTCAAGCCTGCAGCCCCTTTTCCTCCCTAACAGGAGACGCGGGAAGCAAAAACAGCTGCCAGAAGAGGTTCAATGTTATTGATAAGCCCTTTATGTCAACTGAAGCCCCTCCACTGGCAAGTCCAAACAAAACAGCTCAAAATCTGCGTATCGGTGGAAAAACATGTTGGGCTGCATGTGGAATAAAGCAACAAGAAGAAAGTGAGAGTGTAACAGTCACAGTTGATTTTTACAAACGACTGTGCAATCCATGGAGGAAATCCCCAGAGGGACTTGGAGTTGTAGTCCTGATCCCTTCCCCTGCCCATGCTCCCCCTCCCTCTTCCAGCAGCCACTGCAGCTTCTCTCTCTTTTAAAACTCAGCCCTGCCAGAGCCGGCTTTTCCAGTGTTTCCCCTGTTGTTTCTGTCCTGGCATCAGGAAAGATATTTTGCTCTCTTCTTTCAGACAGCTGCACTTTGAGCAGGCATGTTGAACTGCTGGAGAAAGGGAAGCAGCTCCTTCCCCACTGCCCGTTTCTCATTTACAGGGCACTGAATACAGATGCAGTAAGGTTTGGTTCCAAGTTTTGATTCTTGTAAAGAGTTTCGTTCCTCTTCTTGGCCTGATGGGCTCAGGCTTGGGAGTCACAGCTAAGCCCTGTGCTGGATTCCAGAAATCTGGCTTGCTTTCTCACCTCTCTGCTTTATATTTCATCAGGGATATGATTACCTTGGTCCTCCTGTGGCTTTCTGTTGTCTTGCCTCCAAGGTAGGAAAGGGCTGAAGTGACACAGAGCCAAATAAAAGCTGACTAAATTTGTGATGCTGGCTTCTTTGTTATAGGGAAAAATGGACCAGTGACCTTGGGACTTTATGTACAGGACATATCCAGCACAGATGGATTTGGTAACCAGGCTTCTGCAAATCAAATCTTTCTCCCCAAAATGACTGGAAGCTGTGTTGATTTGGTAAAGGTAACTTTCCTCTGCAAATAATATACATTTTCATATAATCTCAACCTGACCCAATCTATAGTCAAGTCAAATGTCAGAATATATAAGAAAGTGTATTAGAACATTTGCTTCCTACTGGAAAGAAGAATAGCTCTGTTGTCTCCCAAGAAAAACTGAAAATGTGAAACTCTTGGTCCTATTTTGCACATGACATTTCCTCAAACTGTTGCTTTCAGGGAAGCAGTGTTCTGATGTTTAAACCAATAGCCAAACTACGTGCTAATTTGAAGTTTATTTTACATCCTTTGGACTTAATAGCTACCTTTCAGCATCTGTAATTCCAGGCTGGAAAGTCCTAACAGGCATCTGGGGACAATCCCAGCCCCGTGTGCGTGTCTGTGCATTAGGGGTCACAAGGCATGTCCAATACATTAAGACCATGACGGTTACAGCCCAGCTATGTAGGTTTGACTCCAGTTCAAGCTACAACAGCAGCAGTTCTGGAAGCCTGGAGTTTAATCACTGGTGTGTCAGCCAGGATGGCAGATGTCACCTTGCCAGCAGTGGAAATCATGTGTCCCTTTATTCTGTCGCTTATTTTTATCCTTCTTTTAGCATTGCAGTATATGGCAGCACGGTACATTTGCAGTGCAAATTCTGGTTTGTGGTGAGCAGACTGATGCAATCCAAACGCATTTGACACCTTTTATCCTGCACAGTGTCAAGTCCCAGTGAGATTTGTCACATGCAAAGTAACTTATGAATCGTCCTTGTTACTTTATGTACCAAGAACCATTCATAGAGTCATGCTATGCTATGAGCTTAACTGGGTTCCCCCAGCACAGGATCAAGACCTAAAATAAGTGCTGGAAATGTCTGGCCTTCAGCTTGTGCTGAGATGAAATGGCTCAACCAGGAATTGATTCCAAGAGTAGAAATCCCCCTTCAAAAACACAGACCTCCAAACAGGGCACGAAGAAGAGATTGTGCATGCAGTTGAAACTGCTTTTTGTTGCCTGATTCACCATCATTCACACCAATGACTGCTACAAGAAACCATCACAGGGAACTATATTTGGCTCTCATGTCAGTGAAGTCATCCTGCTGACTTTAGGGAGAAAAGAGTGGAAAGCTGAGGGGAATATATTTAAAAAACCATGCAGTGTCAAAAAGCCATCAATACCTTCTGTAAATATAAGGAGTCAACTGCTGAAATATTTGCAACAGCCGCAGCTCAGCTTTCCTCACCAGGAAGATGTACACCCCACTGTCAGCAACCAAACTTCAAGACCTCACCACTAGCCCTTGGAGACCAGTAAGTGCAGTTTGCCCCTTTCAGAGACAGTGCAAACATGTGACTGCTCACAGTCACAGAGGAGGTCAATACTAGAGCTGATATGGACTATTCCTAAAGTATTTAAGTCCTTTAGGTCTTAGAAGAGCCTCAGTGGAGCTCCTGTCATAGTTCCTTGATCAAGTGTCCAACCTCTCAAATTAAATTTTCTACATTAAAGGGCCCAGCACTTCTATTCATCATAGGTGAAGCTGATTCTGTGTCTCTTCAAAAGCAGCCACAACAGCTGTTCCAACAAGAAGGAAAAAATTGACTCTGCTTTATCTTAAGAAATATGAAGGTCATCTGGGAAAAGCCTGAGTTTACCCTCAGGAAGAAGCCACCATCACAAATCTGGCCAGACACCTGTGAGATGCTGATAGAAGGAAAGGATTTATTTTGCTTTTTCTCACTCCACAGTTTCTACCTACTCCAAGCTCCATCCCAGCCCTGCTCCCAGCCCAAGTTTACAGCCAATAGTAACTAATACTAAAATGGCTGCACAGATTAGGTTGATGATTCATCTCAGGAAAAGGCACAGCCCTAAAAAATGCCTGAAAGTTACTAGTGACATGATGACCTATTTGCACAGGTGGACTTGCCTCCTTTTTGTAGTGCTTCCAACTATCATCATCAGACACAAGATACTGGGCAGGTGATCTTACTGATAGAGCTCTTCTTAGACTATCAAGATTTTTACAGAGAAGGGGTGGCCTTATTTCTGCTCTAAACTAAGTTTTAGAATTTTTTAAAATTTGTCTAGGAAAAAAAGCAAATGCAATGGGAGATATTCTGGGGTATTCGTGGTGCCAAGTAAATAAAACCTTCTTTTTTTTTTTTTTTTTTTTTTTGTCCCTTTCTCACTTTCTGTCCAATGAAACGTAGCACATGCTTTAGCTCTATATTGTGCGCTGGGTGTAAGTGCTCTATCAGAGCTTTCTGAATTTGGAAATAAATGTGCTTAAATCAATAATGATAATAATAACTCAAACGCAGTGTTACTCAATAATGTTATCTAGCTCGGAGAGAATAGGGCCATGCATTCCTGGGTAAGCACAAAGGAAGGGCTGGTTGTGTGCATGCAGCTATGGGTATCTGACACATTATCCCAGAAATATAAGAACAAAACCATTCAGAAGTTATATTCTAAGTTAAACCTGCACATTTGTAATGTGTAATGTTTATATGCACATGACTAGTCTGGAAAAGCTGATCCATAATGCCTAGTTTAGGAGAAAATAAAGGCAAAATATGACCTTGAGTATATGGAAATCACCCATTTTTAGTGTTTGGGGATGTTCCTACTTATAGAAGAGGAAAAAAGAGACTAACAGAGTGTGCTAACAGCTGACATTACCTAAAGGTTGAAATTATTAAACCGACAAAGGAACGGGTAGTTAACGCAAAGGTCAGAATAATGTATTTAACGTAATTAATCTCCCCATGTCTTGATAGAGCCAGGGCAGGGGCCCTAAATCAATGTTATGTTTGAGGTGTGATGTAACACAATGGTACAAAAAGTTAAGGATGGAATGTCAGCCTTAACTTTAAACATCCTTTTATTTGTTGGACTGTATAACATAACATGAACTTTACTTAAACATTGTATTTGGTGTGTTACATAAAACCGAGGCACGTAAAAGGAGGTAACAGAGTAACATTCAATCAGCCACACAAAGACGACTTTCTTGCAGTCTTTGAAAGGGCTTTTGGACATAGCTTTGTTAAATACCAGTAGCGAGGATTCAAGATTGGTCTACCTGTATTAGTTCATTCCCCGCGCCCAGACCCATCTGCTGCCAGCCGACTTGGGATAGGAAATGCTTTCCTCAGTTGTGTCTCAAAACCCGTACGAACTTCTCAGCCTGTGGAAGCTGCTAGCAGCAATAATGTTTAATAAAGTTCCCTTTTCACACAGCCTAGGAAGGAAGAAAGGACAGGTCCCAGCAGCCCTTTTCGCAGCCTCATTTGCATAGTGGGTTAGGCTACTTAATAGTCTCATTAGCACCATCTGTTGGGAACCCGCTAATAATGCACTGCAGCAGGTAACTGGAGGCATGAAAAATCACAAGGATAGACCAGTAACTTGTTTCCAGGCCAGTTATGGCTCAGAGAGCACTGGTTTGACTGTACAGTGGCCTTGCAGCTCCATGACCAGTTGCAACTGAGAGCACTTTGCTAGTTCTGCACTCACCAAGGTACACCAAGCTGCCACGGGACTTTGATTCAACAAATTCATGGCCGGCAGAAAACTGCTCAGCTCCTTGCAGTGGCTGCCCAGCACCTAATAGCATGGTTTTTGGAAGAATAGTCCTAGACCAGGAATGTGCTAAAAGAAACCCCATGACATGTAGCAGCTTCTCAAACCTGGTGTTTCCCCACACCAGACGTGTGGGTCTCTTCTGGAGCTGTTACCTCACATATACACAGGTGTTGGAACATGGTTTAGCAAACTGGAAGGGTAAAAGAACTGTGATTTTTTTTTTCAGTGAGTAAAACCAAGCATCATTTACAATAACAGCAAAAATATAAGCTGAAAAGGTTGACATTGCCAAATTATTATTGGAGTCCAAACTGAATGTCACTGCTTGGTTTGTTTTTACAGTTGGCCAACCTCAAGATTGAGATTTAAATACCAAAGGCAAGGCTGTCTCCTCAGCCTGATGTAAACAGGGCTTTAACTCCCGACAGTCGAGGCAGTGGGGATGCCCTGTGCACAGCAGACTCGTGGTGTCTGTGGAGCTCACCAGGGTGGTTTTCCTCTTCACTCTTTCACTACCAGCTCTGTTCAAATCCTATATCATGTCCAAGTCCATATCCTACAGTATTAAGTTACACGGGACAATCACTGGAAATATTTCACATTCGTTCTTTCTATACAGGTGGTTATGCTATTAAATGGAAATTAATACAAATTAATATGAAGCAGATGAATTCCTTCCTTTCACTCTGGATTCTTTCCTTTCTATCAAGCCCTGTTCTCTCCCCTCAAACCTCCTGGATTCCTATTATTTTTAGATATTGTGCTATTAGGCAAATTTGGAATCCAAAACCTACCCCTGGAGTATTTATTTTTTTGGATCAGTTTCATTTGCCACTAAATAATATACCAGCCCCATTTCTGCTTGCACAACTGGCCTGAGCTATGGTGTGTCAGGAGTGGAAGCCTGAACTTCTGCTTCCCATGATGGATTTAAGTCATACGTATTATTGCCTATTAATTTCTTTTTCTTTTACTTTTTTTTTTCTTTTGGCAAAATGTTTAGTGGTTTCTAAATTAATCTGAGCATGATGTTCAGTTCCAGGGCCCATTGTTGACTTCTTTCCCAGCCTCTCTTTTTCTGGAATTCTCCTTTTTAGGCGAGAACAGCTGTGCTCTTATTTCTCTGCAATGTGGCCATGTTACAAAGGTGAATACTTGTGCATTTGTTCCATCACTTTCTGTTTAATTCAAAACTAATTGCTGATACATTTTTTGTAGCGCTTCTGGGGCTTGGAAATTATGGGATGAGGTTAGCACAGTAGTTCTGTTTTGTTCATAAAAGAGTGTAGAATGCATTTGTTTAAAAAGTTATCTGAATTACTCACAGAAGGTTCAGTACAGGCTATTTAAGGCCTCCATCCTTTAATAGGATTCATTTGCATTATGGCAAGGACTAAACTGTTCTAATCTAGACTGATGCCCCTCTCTTCATATCTCTGTGCAAAGGCATAAAAAGATATTGCCTTCCACGCAGCTTTTTTGGGATAAATATGCAACAGAGTTAGAAGAGGCCGAGACACAGAGAGGTGAAACAGCTGGTGAAGCAAGTTAATGGAAGTTGTGCTGCTCGCTGGTTCATGGTGGTGCCCCTGGATTAGCTTGGATCAGAGGAGAATGTTGTGTGCACAGTGGTACCATTGTGATGATTTCTGGGAGAGGGAAAGAAGGCACCATAATCCTTCTCATGCCCCAAAAGTGATGAGGCCCTTCTCGGAGAAAGCTGTCTTGGTTGTCCAAAGCCAGCAAGCAAATCTGAAGATTCCCAGTGTCATGGCCAGAGTTCCATGGCCCACAGTTGTCATTTCTTTGTATTCAAAGAAATGTGAAGTAAAATAGATTTGCATGAGGCACGTGTGTATGTGAATTACAGATCCTTTCGCTGAGTGGAAAACCTGAAAATTTCAGTCAAATTCCATTTTGGCTCAAAAAACCAGGAAAATGTTATTCAGATAAATCTGAATCATTGATCAAAAGCATTTTAGGAAGGACAAGGTGAAAGGAGAATAGATGGAAAAGGACTTAGATAAACTTTCTCAACTTTTTCCTCCGTCTCCCCACACATACATATGCACGACTTTTTTCCCATAAGCATGGGAAAAATGGACAGAAATTTAAATATTCCAACTCTAGATATACAAAACTACTTCAACATTTTTAATTCCCTCTTTCCCATTTTTTCTCAGCCAAAATAATTTATGAAATATGCCCTGAACTTGCTTCTAGCATTAGGGTCCCTGGACCTTAATTAGCCATGCACCTATTATCCACTGAAAACTCCTTGCCCCACTTGATACACACTGGCAAATTCCAAGCCAACTTCCACAGAAGAGGATGGATTTTGAAATAAATTTTTGTTCTCTTCATGGAACAAAATATATTTTTTTTACATTTAGTGTGCTTTACTGCTTAATAACATATTTATAAGAGCTCCCCTACCTGTCTCTTTCTGGAATTATAAAACACATGTACCCACCTGCAGTCTGCAGTACCAGTATTTACAAGCTTATACAGGGATTGCAATATTTTCCCTACAAGTTTGTTCTGTATTTTTCATTTCCAGCTGTTAATGGCTCATAGAAAGTAGAAGATCTAGAGCTAAAGGTGTGACTTAGCCACCTACTATAAAACTCTGAAAGTCCCCACTGTACTGTAATATAAAGGAAATTCACCTTTCCCCAGGCACTATCATTTATTATATCTGCGTATTATATATCTGCATATATCTGCACATTATATCTGGTGACTCTGTTTAGGTGACAAACCAGAGTTAGTGACATTATTAGAAACTGCTGGAATCAAATGCTGCACATTACCTATCAATGTAAGACACCCCCACTGTAAAATTTGAACTTGAATTTGTTTTCTGCCCTTTTATTCTTCCTTAGCTTTTGGAAATTCCCATTTAAACTAATTCTTTAATATTAAGTGAGCAAAGAGAAAGTGTTTGGCTGAAAAAAAAAAGACAGTGGAGAGTGAAGAATAGGCAGATTTTTCCCCAGGATTGAAAGTTGATAAGATGGACTTCCCCACTGGAAATTTTTAAAATTTTATTCAACTCTAAACCAGACAACTCATTAGTGTAGGGATCAATGTATTCTGTCAATGTGGGACAGACCAGCAGTTTAATTTCTTATTTCTAGCATACTTAAGTTGATGAACTTCAGCCGAGAAATTTCATTGAATTTTCCGTCGAAATATGAAAAAGTGTAATTGACCTAAAAAAATTTCCTGTGATGGTACTGTCAGAGGAAGCTCTTAGGCAAACTGGGTTTATCCTACGTGATGTAGCAGCCATTCCTTTCCCTGCAGTGTTTGCTGGGCAGGAAACCAGGACAGACTGTCACATTCCAGGTCTAACCAGCAGCTCCAACCACTGCTCTTGTCCTGGTGAGTCCATCCATGAGAGACTTCAGCAATCTCCATTTCACTCTGAGATGGAATAAGAGCTCCTCTTTTCATCACAAATGTAATTGCCTGAAAGGAAGATTATCTCCACTACTGCTCTGTTTGGAAAATATTACCCTGAATAAAATGAGTATGAGTTAGTCCAGTATTATGAAAGAAAGCCTGCCTGAACTGTGTAATTTAAGGATATAAAATTTTCAGGAGAATCACTGGTAGACATTTAAGCAAAACATTTAAAAACTTCAACTTAAGCATATTCTTCATATTCCTGAAATGAATATTTTCCTTGAACGTCAGAGGAATCTCATAAGAGAAATTTCTCATTAAAAAAAATCCTCTTAATTCCTATTACACATTTAAGTGTCTATGTGTGTTTTAAATGGGGATGCACATAGATACGTATATATATATATATATATACATATATGTATATATATATATAAAAAATGAAGTATGAGGACAAATACCAGCTGATAAAATAGCTACTGCAAGATGGAATGAACCTGTTCTACTGCATATTAAAAAACCCCAAGACTGTGCTCTCATTTCTGCAGATGTAGATCCCTGGGAGCTCAACTGGCTTCCAGGAGAGTAGAGTTTCCAATTCTCTTGGTATTTTATGTGTTCTACTTTCACTGGTCCTTCATAATTTGTATTAGAACAGGTCATAATCACCGCCTTCCAATGCTTCAATATTTTGATGTGTTTCACGTGATTTATGGTGTCGGGTTTTTTTCTTCTTTCTTATGTCTCAATAGTTTCTAGTTTAGTAGGTGGCATTTTTGCTGCCCTTTTAGGATGGTCACATTTCTGCATTAGTTACCAATAAATTTTCCAGTTTTCCTGATCATATTTTCAACCTTTATTTCTCGTGTTAAGGGGACAGGATGTAGCAGACTTCACTTTTTTTTTTCTTTCTGCATGTATAATACAATATTTACATATTATTTAGTCCAGCTGACTCTCCAACAGAATTCTGACCTTCAAAATGCAGTCATAGATTTCTTCTAGGTCATGGCAACATGGTTTGGGGTTTTTTTCAGACCCGTGATATTCTATAGAATCTGTAGAAACACTGTTTCTGCTCATCACTTTTCTCCTATATTTGTTTTCCTTTTAATACTGAAATTTCTTAAAAGTTGGATCTGTACTAAGTTTTTTTTTTGGATATGCTTTTGCATGTTAAAATCAATGTATTGCACCTTTTTTCATCCACTTAAAAAGTCCAGTGCTTGCTGATAGCCTCAGGTCTATAAAAATGGAATGTCCTTTCTGATAAGGTTAATTAACAGCTCTGCTTGAGTGGCTTAATTGAGTATAAATTTCCTATTATTCTTACACAGCTCCAAAGGCTTCAATTTCTTTTTCTTTTTTTTTCTGGGGGGAGCGTTGCCTTACATTTTTGTCTTTTTCTTTTCTTTATCTGTTTCTTTTTCTTTTTGTCCTTTCCAATTCATTTGAAATGGGGCTTAAGTAACAGCGCAATGCCTCAAACCCCCTCCAGCATGGATCCCACAGAACAGGTTCCCACTGATGCCATAAAGGATAAATCTACATTTTTGGTTTGAACCCCCAAAAAATACATGTAGTTATTTCCTGATCCAAAAATATCCAATTTGGCTCATTTCAGTGGTATCACATTTGGACCAATAATAGACCTACAGACTTTATTCTTAATGTTGACTATCATGGTCGTAATGACATTTATCTGAAAAGAGCCAGGTGGGTCCACGTCCAGCAGGTTCAAATGTCAGTTCAACTCCTTCATATTCTCATGAAACTCAGCACTTTGGCTTCTGATAATATTGCTTGAATCACTGGCTGATGGTGTAATAGTGGGATTCCATTCCTTTTTTTAACATTATCACAGAATCATAGAATGGTTTGGTTTGGAAGGGACCTTAAAGATCATCTGGCTCCAATCCCCCTGCCATGGGCAGGGACAGCTTCCACTGGAGCAGGGAAAACATAAATACTGTCAATAATAAAGATAAATGGACAGTAGGAATTGTATGTTCCTCCTCTCCCTTCTAAAATCATAATTAAATCCTGCAGAAGTAGAAAGACAGGTAAGTAAGTGGCTCACTCAGGCTTGCTTTGCATCCAAACACTGCAATCCAGTCGCAAGCTGAGCCAAACCTGACCTTGTGGATGACCATCACCATTTCAGAAGGACATGACCTGAGACAGAAGGATCCCACTGCTCCTGCAGGGCTGCTTCTTCAAACAAACTTCAACATCCACTGTCCAAAGAGACAGAAATGTAATCATCCATGCAGTCTGGGAATAACCCTCAAAATACCTATTCACACAGCCAAGGATTTTAAGCCCATGTACTTGACTGCAGCTATCTCAACTTCCCCTGATCCCTCTGAGCTTAGATGACCTTAGCAGGGTTACAAGGAAGCAAATGGCAGCTCAAAGAATTAACTTTCAGGTTAACAGTTTTAATTCTGAGCCATCCTTTTTCTTTATCCCTTTCCCCGCAATGTGTAGAAGCAAGCTCTAGTCTAAAGCAGGATCAGACACAGTCACTCCCCTAAAGCTGTTTTCTCCATGCATGTACCAGACTAAAGAAAAATGCACCCAACTGGTACAGAAGCAGTATTTTTCTTCAGGGTTTCTTGGTGCAAGTATCAGGTACAAGAATGAAGCTGAAACAGTTTTCACATGTCACCCGACTCAGAGATGAAAGCGCATCCTTATCAATATGCACAGTTTGGGTGTATTTTATTTTTCATGATGTGGCAGTGTAAACAAAAAGCCCACAAACATGCACCAGTAATGTCAATTGGAACATTTGTATTCACTGATTTTCATAACTGACTTCCTTTCAGGAGGCATTTGTATTAATATATGTTTGATGTTTAGCAAATCTTCCTCTCTGTTCTTCTGATGAAATATTAAATCTGGGTTCTTTTGAAGACATTTTAGCTGCAGCCTAGTAACTGGCATTCTTTGCAAGCATTTCCAGCCCTAAGCATAACATATAGATAATATCAGTTCTGCTGTTGCTCCAGGAAAAGAGGTAGCAAAGCTCCCTTCTACTCCACAGGAGCAGGACCTGGCTCTTACAGGGAAATGTATTCAGCATAAGCCCTCTTCTGCTTCTCTCAGTTCTTCTCAAAAGATGTGAGTTATATTCTGCAAATTCAGAGAGGCATTTAACTCACGAGGGAATAGTTCCACTGCAAACACTGGAATTATTTGCCTGGGTTGCATGAATAACGCAAAGATTTTTATTAAAGTTTTCAGTTGATCCTGCAGATACACCAGTTTACACCAGGAACAGAACTAATAGAGTTTTGTTTAATTCAACTGCCTTATTTCAGGTCACACAATTGGAGAGTCTGATCCTGTGGAAAGAACCAGCATATAAAGTTGGAAGGAGTTCTGCCACTGCCATGAACGATGGGAGCTATGAGAAAAGAAACAAAACAAAACAAAACAAAACAACAACAAAAAAAAAAACGCTTGAAAAAAATTGAGTTGGTCCATAAAATCAGCCCTGAAGACCTGGCATCAACCCTGACCTGGAGTAAAATCCACTGAGCACAATGTCCTAAGATCAGCCCGGAAAGAATAATCATGACTCGTGTCAGCAGCAAATTTCATTGGGCACGACATCCTAGCAAAGGGGTGAGTGGCTTTAGATTGTGCCTCTTACCCAAACTTTCCAAATTAGTAACCATAGGGATTTAGTTTATTTCCTTACTGTTTTGCATTGCTGACAATTTGCACTTCATTTTCTGAACAAATCTATAGCTTGACCAGAGTCCCATCTTTAGCTTATTACAGAAAGAGGGTTTCATAACTCAAAAGAGAAAATGAAGTTGAAAAGAGAGACCAGAGAGGCTGCCCTGCACACACAAACATTTTCCTCTCCTGAACAGCAGCTCTCAATCCTGGTGGCCTGGCTTCAGCTAAGTCAAATATTAAACCACACTTGTTAGTTTACCGACTGGAGATTTGTCTCCTTAGCATCTTTCTCCCTTTTTTTTTTTTTTTTTTTTTAATTGTTGTTACTCTGCTTTGCCTGAAAGCTGCAGCATCTCACTGTTTATTATTCCCACTTCAGTCAAACCCTGTCCAAAATTAACACGTTGCATTCTGCAGCTGCTTTCCAGATCCAGTTATGCCAAAATGCAAGGAAATGTAAAATAAACACATGGAAGCTCTTTCAATTAGCACAGAATTTGATCCTGCAAAAGAAATTAAGCAGATAGGCAGTTTTACCCTGATGAGTAAGCCCAACCGAACATTTATGAAGTTAATCATCTGTTTAAAGTGAGTGCAGGATCAGGTCCGAGGCGAAAATGAAAAAGCTGCAGTAACAAGTGTATTTATGTTCTGTATTCCTTCTGGACTTTTATTAAGATCAAAGAGCTCTCTGAAAGGCAGAAAAGCAAATAGGTTGCAGATGAGCGAACAAAAAAGTTTCGAAGCAATTACTGATTTAAAGCATCATTTTTCTTTAAAACTGCTAGTTCATGGCTGGCACAAACAAATAACTGCATAAAACTCAACTCTCCCTCCTAATTCCTCAAAATTTGTAATAAAAATGAATCAGTAATTGAAAGTCAATGGGAGTTAGGCACCTTTTGTGCCTTTGAAAATCTCCCCCAAAGCCTTTTCATCTATGCCTTGCTGTTCTCTGCCTGGTTTTTATGAGGGTTTATTAAGAAGTAGCCATTTGAGACTCCAAACACAAAGCAAAAAAAGAAAAAAAAAAAAGAAAAGAAAAGGCAAAAGTCAATAAAACCAGAAAACTAGTTGGTCTGATCAGTGTCAAGTTACATTGTTTTCAACTTGAATTAACTGTAGCCATCAATAAAACTATAGAAATGGGGAAGTTGCTGTTATAAATTAATGATTATTTGCCATGAGCTTTAACAGGGCTCTGTGTGCCACATTTTATTGTGATGGTTTATTCTTATTTGGTACAACAGTAATTGGGTCTTAAACATGATAAAGCATCCTAAAGGCTGCATTGGTAGCAGAGCTGTCTGCAGCAGGTTTTTAACTCTAGTTAAATAAGGTTAATCAAAGCAAATGAATCTGTTTTATCCATTGTCACAAGTATATAAAAAAAATGTATCACCAGGTGAAGGAGCTAAAATATGAATTGTTCAACTGTGAACATACGTTTTCAGCATGGTAATTCTGCCAGGCCCTTGTTATATATCTGATATCTTAATAGATACATTCTACATTTGCCACTGGAAGAGGAGGGGAGAGGGCTGACACTTGCAGAGAAATAGGGAGAACTGTCTTGCAGCCTTCGTTGGTAGAATTGCTGTGAAAGTGTTGATTTCCCATCCTCAGAGCAGCCTGGTGTTTTATATGAGGCTTATAAGGAGGCTCAAAATAAGTCCGGCTCATTTGACCATGCTCTCATTACAAACAGTCCTCAGCCTCCCACAGCAAGTGATGGAAGGTGCCTGCATTACCTCTGAAGTGTGCAAACCCTGCTCAGCTTCTTCCTTTGCTCCCTTCCCACCTTTCCCTCTCCCCAAGCACATCTTAGCATTTCTTGTAGTTTTGCAAATCTGGGGATGGAGTCGAGAAAGAAAGGGCCAGGACAGCGGATTGTTGTGTTTGCACGCCTCGAGAGAGTGAAGATTTCTGTTCTGGCCACAACACAGGACTAGAGAAAATTAATTAGGGCAAGATTGCTACCATACCACCCTATCAAGATACCCTTCCTCTCTCAGTAGCCCCATCAATTTCATGTGTAAACTAAGGCAGAGAAGTCTGGCCCTTAGTGATGCTTGGGCTCTGCCATGAGGGGATGGATTTTCCTGGGTGCCCTCCAGGTCCTCTTTGCCGAGGTGCAAATGCTACTGCTTGAATTTTGAAGCCAACAGCAAAAGAGACACAGCTCAGTCCTATCCCTTGTTTGTCCTGAGATTTCTATGCAGAAATAGATCAGGAGAGAAGCACCGAGCACAGACACTCAGAGCCTGCTCTGGTGCTGAGGCATCAAGTGGTGGAAGCAGAAAGCATTCACCCTGCCTCTGGAATCCTGAAATCTCTGGAACTGCAATCCATGCTTTTTCGGCTTTCCACATCTTTTTTTTTCCTTTGGATGAATTTTCTCCTCAGACTGGGACGAATGGTCGGAGCTGTTCAGCAAGATCAGGCGTCCTGGGTGTCTAGTGAAGGCTAATTAAAAGGAAAAACACCAAAACAAAACCAATAAAAAAAGGCAGATTCCTCCATTCTCATCGCCTCTGACCAATATCTTCCCAGTTTCAAGATCTGTGGGTGGGGGAGAAGTTAGAAAAGGGTGGCTGATATAAAGGAAGACACAGCCTGCTGGAAACACTGAGGGAGGGGAGGCCCAAGGACTAATTGCAGCCTTGATAAGGGAGAGGTCCAGCACAGATTTTGGCACAACACCCCTTTGACCAGCCCCCCTCACTCTGATGAGCTATAGCACCTCATCTCCCCCATGTTTGATTTCAAGGGAGAAAAAAAAAGAAAAAAAACCAAAACAAAACCAAAACTAGTTGCAAAATTCAGGGCCTGTTAGGCTTCAGCTAATTAGAAAAAATGGGTTTCTTCCCCCACCCCGTCCTGCTCCCCCTCTTCCCTTTCTTTCTTCAGCACCTTTTCTTTCGAACATTTAGTCTCAGGAGGGGGAATCCAGCCTCTTGGCTGGGCTGTTTTCAAAACACGCCTTTGAATGCTTCTCCCTAATTCACGTCTTTTGTTTTTCCGCTTTTGTGTTTGCCAGTTTGACCATATAACGTTATACATCTGGTGTATAGCTTGTTGGGGGCTTTCTTTCTCCCAGGGATCCTATGCATTCCCTATAGGACCCTCCTGGGCTTCCATTCGAGCTATCGTGTAACATAAAGGGGGCTAAAGCAGGGCCAAGGGGATGAAAGCGGGGAGGAGGGGAGCGAGGGGGGCACGGCCAGTGAAGAGTGCGCCTGACACACACGCACACACACAAAATAAAATAAGGCGGGGGCCGGGGCTGGGAGGGGGGAGAGGAATAAAAAGAGCTGAAAAGAATTCTTTTGCTCTTTCCTTTTCTTCTCGCGCTGTTTCGGCCGGACCCTGCGTCAGGCAGGCACTGGCCCTCTGTGGGAAAGTGAGGCGGCCACAGAATAGATAACTCATTTGAATTCCAGCGACATATTCGTAAATAAAGCAAAAGTGGTGAAGGGGAGAGGGGCTGGGGCTGGNAGAGGCTGTGGCTGGAGAGAGATGCAAAGCCTCCCCAGCGTCCGTGGCTGGGACCCCTCTGCCATCCTCTCTCATTCCCCGAGCCTCCAGACCAGCAGCCCTGACTCAAGCCTGGCCTTTCCCCATCCCATCTCTTTCTGCTGAGAAAACAAGAGTTGGCTGAGCAAGTTGGATTCTTGCTGGGTTTGGCGACATCCTCTATCGCAGCCGCAGCAGCTGCTTGTGTTTATTGTTGTGGCTGATGCTCCTCATGGAGATGGTCATGGTGGGATGCAGGAGCATGTCCAGACAACCACTGCACCAGCCCATCCCCTCCTCTGCAGGAATGACAAAAGAGGGGTATGGCTCACCTCCAGGACCCCCAGATTGTCGCCTCAGGAGCTCAACTGCTACCCCTGTGCCCCTTTTAGAGAAGGGGAAACTGAGGACTGAAAGAAGTTAAATAGCTCAGCCAAAGTTGCACCCCAGAGATGCTGTGCTGAGCTCCAAGCGACAGGCAGGGCTTCCTCCCAGCAAGCTCTCCATCTCTTTTTTTTTAAAAAAAAGGGAAAAAAAAGAAAAGGTAAACTTTTGGGGCAAAGGAACTTAAAATCTGGGGTGCAGCTCAGCTTTCCTCTGCACCCTCTTTAAACACTTGCCTTTGATCCTGGTGGAAAGTGGGGTATTTTGTGTTTAAATCTGAAGTGTATGCAGTCCTTACATACTTTTTATTTATTATATATATATCAGATGGTCACGATTTATAGGGCATTTTAGAATTCAATTGCATACATAATTGCCTATAATAAATTTATAGGCAGCTGGACAGGTGCAACCAGTCATACTGTAAACAATAATTGTATATATAAATATATACATGCACACTTGTAAATATGCATGTGTGCACATACATACATATATAAAGGTAAATTATGGACCGAGCATGTTTTTCTCATCTTATGCACTATGGCTGTTGTGACTTGTGCAAGAAGTTTTAGATGGTATTTATTTTCCTCTGCATTGAACAGGCATACACAGGACAGAAGCATATGTTCACCTCCACATTCATACTGTGATTCCTCCAAAAAATCTTAATTAGGTAACCAAGAATATAAGTTTCAGATACACAGTTAAAGTATTTTTCCAATTTTTTTTTTCCTGGTTTCTTTTCTTTTTTCCCCCCTCTTCTTTTAAAATAATTTTAGACAATGAAAAAGTCACACTGACATAAAGCATCTGTAAACTGCACAGAGACTGCATAGGTTACAGAAATTACAGTGGGGACAGCTTTCTGCCAAAATGAAGTCTGCTTCTGTCACATCACTGTGTGAAACCACAACATTCCAAAATGGAAATTAGCAGAGATTTACAGAGATTCCCCTAAGCCAGCATCATTGATGTTTGTAAGGGTAGGATTTGGCCCCGGGTGAAAAATCTGATTTATTGAGTCATTGTGACTGAGGAACTTGCAAGCAACTGAGAAACGTTTCCCTTCAGGGACCATGAACCCAGACCTCCTTTCTCCTTCCACCTCTGCATTAACTACAGGCTCAAAGACCTTTTTCCTTCCCTAAAATTTTGTGAGCATGCCAGACTAAACACAGCCCATCCAAACAAGCCTCTGGCAGCCTCAGGAGAGGGCTCCCATCCTGCTTGCCTAGGCAGGGGCAGCAGCTCCTCTCTTGGGGCCCAGGGCTCCCCTCTGCAGGAGATCCACATCCTCCACCTCCTCCAAACATTTGCAGCTCTTGGGAGTAGCGGCAGCAGGTGAGAACATGGTGGCTGCTTAGAAAAATAGCACTTTGCCAATTGAACAACACCCTTTAAAATTCCAGCTATTAACAAGTCTTTACGGAAACAGGAACTGCCAGTAACAAACTTGATTTCTAATGTCCCCTAGGTAATAATAACTCTCTAATTTGACTGTGTCCCAACTGGCCTTGTACTGCAGTTATTGCTTGAAGGGGTTGAAAGGGATTTTTTTTGCGTTGCTGCCTTTTATTTTTCTTATTAGTATTTTTTCTTTTCTTTTCCTTATTTTTTTTTTCCCTTAAGTTGTGTTTTGTTTTCCAGCAAAGAAATCTCTTAAAAAAAAAAAAATTTGAAGGGAAGGTGGGGAAGGAGGGGATGGAGGGCAGCAGCGGGGGGGACACACATGCGGAAATTTAATGTGAGAGCTGCTCTTTGGAATGAAGATGTTGGGTTTGGCATGAAGATTGCAATCAGCTGGTTGCTTTGACACTGCTCGAGCCTTTCAGTGACTAAGACAAGCCTGAAGGATTAGGATGTCAAGCCTGTCCTGTCATCTTCGGGGAGCAGGGGAATGGAAGGAGTTGCCTTTTTTGGTTACATCTTCCCAAGGCCCAGAGGACAGAAACCTTGCTGGTTAATTAAGGCCAACCTCAGCCCGTCACTGATCAACAAAGTCCTGCTTTTTAAGACAAGTGCTGCAGCGGGGCTCCACGGCTAATCACCCTGCGCGGGGAGGAATTTATCTCCAGAGGCTCTCCCGTGCAGCCCCCGCGCCGGCCCAACGGATGGCTGCACACTTTGAGAAAGTCAGTGGCCTCCTCCCAGGCAGCTGTCAGGCAAAGCAAAAGGACCTGGAATAAGCTGACTTAAGCAAACCATATTTAGCAGGCTAAAGGTAACACCAGGCGTGCATTTCTCCGGCGTTGTTGGAGCTGATGGGAAATATTGATGCTTATCAAGCAACAGCTCTGCTGGTAAAAAGATGTGGCTTTTGTGTGTGTCTTTGCTTCTCTAATCATGTTGTGTTCCCAAGTGCCAGGTAAAGCCTAATCCGACAGTGGCAACAGGATCCCAGTGCTTTGGTTGTGTTTTGAGATGCTCTGATGCACCAAGAGTTTGAAAATTAAGAACTGCCGCAACCACCTGATGTAAATAATGTTGATCAGGCTTATTGGTACGAAAAACAATTAAAGCCAGTCACTCTTGCTGCAAACTGGCTATAAGGAAATCCAAGAGTAGAGCCTGCAACCCTTGCTCAGAGACAACCAGTGTCCATGTGATGTGTCCACACTGAATCATTTTCATTTCCCAAATGAATGACCTTTGTCAGGAGGATATAACACAATTTCCCAGAGAATAGGCTCACATGCAAAAAAAGCTGTTCCTGAGTGGGAACACAAATACTGGGACAAGAGTGAACTTTACATAAACACCAAGAGAAAAACTTTGCTGGTCTGAACAGCTAGGAAAAAGAAGGCAGTGGTAGAAAATGAGATTCACTGGAGTAATTTGTATGAATATTCAGTGAGTCTTCCCAGATACAAATTTCTTCCAGCTTCCTTCATAGTAAACTTAATATCTAAATAATCCAATGCTGCCCATTCCTAAAATAGCTCCTGGAGTCCCAGCTCCTGGAATTGTGTGATTATGTGGGAAATTAGCTTCCATTTATTAAAAAAATACATTTCTAAACCTTATAAATCCACAGAAAAGATGGGAACACAGTTTCCAAGGGTTCAAAATGCAAAATGTAGATTAAAAGAAATTCAGTGCCTCCAGCCTCATAAAAATAATGTAATATTCAAAACTTTACTACTCAAGTGTTACAACACAGCTCAGAAGGTGGGATCATACAACATATGGAAACTTTTCCATCTTATTTATTCTAAGGCTTTAATTTGACAGCAGAAAGGGCACTGTAGTGTGTCTCACCTTCGATTGTACTGGAGAAAAAATAACCCTTCAAAAAAACCCTTCTCACCCTTCCTATTTATTCTTGTTACCATTATATAGTGTGCCTGAAGTAATCCCTAGAAACAATCAAAAATGGAAATGGTTTTTTTTTTTGCAAACCCTCCTGTTGGTGTTACAGCAAATATACTTTTTCTTCAGTTTCTGTTGCCCTTATTTCTATATTCTAGATCTCACAAAAAAAGAAAGCAAAATGTGTAGCCTCGCAATAAGTGAGGTGAACTACAGAAGCCTCCTGTTCAGGGAGTGAAATTGCTTCCAGTTAAACAAAGAAATTTAGGGTCTTCTGCTTTTCATGAAAATACCATACATATGGCCTTTGAAAGTTGTCACTGAAGAGTGTTTAGCTCTACAGGAAAATTCAGCACTTTATAGCATTTCAGCTGCAAGACTCTTGCTTTTTTTTTTTCTCTCTCTCTCCTTTTTTTTTTGGCCTGCAGCCCAATGTGAATGTATGATCACTAGCACAATAGTTAAACATCTGAGTCGTTTTGAAGTGCCTTCAACATTGCAGTGATGTGATAGGGTTTTTTTTTTTCCTTCCTTCAACTAGGCAATTTATGGTAGAAAATCCAGTCTCCCCCCTAGTGGTGGCGAGGAAAATCCAGCAGGAGCTGCCTGATCGATCCCTCAAAAGCTGCTTTACTGTAAGTGTAGTGCCTGGAGGTACCTGTTTCTGCAACCATTCCTGGTCATTGCAAAGAGTTGGAAGATTTGTGGTACCATTTTTTTTAATGCGTGAATAAGTTATTTCAATAAATTTCTCAGGAAAACACAGGTAAAAAAAGAAAAAGAAAGAAAGAACTAAATAAAAATAAAACACTATATGAATAAATAAGATAAAATGGCCCATAAACTAAAAGAGAAAGCAAACTATCAATAAAAGGGAAAAAGGCTCAAGCCACCACTCACAGACCAGGCTGAGATGAGACCCTCAGCCCCCACAGAGCAAATGGTTTCTGACTGTAACCATTCACATGGGGATTTTCAGATGGTAAAGGGCTCAGGGGCACAAGGAGCCATCCTGCATGTCAGTGTAGGCCACACATATTTCTGCTGCAAATGGATGATGGGCAGCAGTGTGTTTCCTTGGGACTGCATCACCTCTGGAATGAGACAAAGATCAGATGCGTTTCAGGCAGTAAATGACAGAACCACCCTGAAATTACAAACCACCCAGGAGCTGAGAAGCAAACCTTTGGCGGAATGAGTCAGGCAACGGGCTTTCAGGAAGGCACCTGGCTTTTGGGTGGGTGTCTTGACCCCTGGAAACTCCCTCACCTCAGCTCTCATCTCTCCTTCCCTGTTTGCTCATTAAAAACCTCTAAAAGCCTCATGATTCTTCCCAGCCCAGAACAGGAAAACGCTGGAATTGCTAACATTTTCATGGGCTGAGAAAGATATTTCCCATTGAACTCCACCCAGATGTGCAGCCCTTTGCTCTGCGGGCTGACTAAGGCTCAGTGGAGCTACTAGGAGGAATCCCACGGGCTGCAAAGAGCTTTGCCCTCCCCAAAATGTGGCACCATTTTTGTTTATCATTGGCTGCATCCTTTTGCAATTATCTTTGAGAGGCGTAACCTATACCCCAGGGGGCAGGACGGAAAAGCCAGTCATTCCTCAAGCAGCAGGACCTAATGAAGCCTTGCCTCAGGGACATTCCTGTGCCCTGATTCTCTGATGTCTAATAGAGGTTGCGCTCTCAACCATCTCCTCTGTTAGCAGGACTTCTTTTCTCTGCGTGGTGGCTTATCCTCGCAATGGTTGTGGCAATGGAACAGCTTGGAGGCCACTACTACCCTCTGCCAGATACAGCTGAAGGCAGACAGCGGCTTCAGATATGATTGGAGAGGTTTAAAATAGAAAAACAGCAGTGAAAACATCAAAAAGATTATGGTCACATAGATGATCTTTCCTAGGAAATGAGCCTCAGGAAAGGGGAAGAAAGATTTTCCTCTGAAGCTGTGGTCTGAATTTTTAATTCTGTTGCTGTCAGCCAACCCTTCAGCACCTAGCAAAAGCTAGTGGAAGGATGGATAAATGTACCAAACCCTGTGGCCTTTAGCTGCTGGGTGAAATGTCCCTGTTGCTTCACTCTGGGAGAAAGGGATCACATCTTCTGTCCTTGGTGAGCCAAACCTGAGTAGGCAAAGCTGCCCCTGACTGTCCTCATGCTGCAGGAGACGGAGCACATGAAAAAGAGCCTCCTCCAGCTCTTAGGATAACACCAAACTTTCCTGCTTTGTGAAGTTCAGTCCTGCTGCTACCAGCTGGACTGTGCTACCGTGCTGCTCTGCTTTCCAGATTGAAAACATGCTTGCAGGAAAGGCTGCGGTAAACACGAGGCCATATGCAGAGTGTCAGCTCGTTCCTCTGTCATTGTGGCTCTGATATTTGGAGGCAACTGGAGCTGGGTTGGAGCCCTACAAACTCCCACCTGCCTCAGCGCCATAAGCTCTGAGGGGAAATGTGAAGTTTTCCTTCTGCACACCTTTGATACCCAGTATTTGTTATGTGTTTGTCTGAGTCCTGCTGGTGTGGCATGCAAGACTTGATGGAGTCATTTTCCCTCAGGAATTTCTGCCTGGATTCAAGGCTTGCTGGGTGCCATCAACACTACATGAAACTTTCAGCTTCCCTTATCTTTTTATATACATAAAAAACCTATTTCATATGTATGTATATACACACAAACACTCACACACAGAGTCCAGATCCAAAGGTAGGCTAGTAATAAATACAACTATATTTTTTAAAAAAGGTATTTTATATGCGTATGTATAAATATATATACACACACACATATACATACATATACTTCAGATCAAAAAGGTATGAGCTAGTAATAAATATTGCTATATTTTTCAAAGAAGGTATATTAAATTGATTTGATTACAATAGAGCTGACACATACTGCGAAAAAAGAACAAGCATTGGGAAAATTCATTTACTGGCTATTATAAATGAATTTCCCCGCCTGTTGTTCTTTTTGTGCAGTATGTGTCAGCTCTATGGTAATCAAATCAATTTAAAATATCATCTTTAAAAAACATATAGCGTACATAAGACTTATGTTCTCCATAAGACAAGAAAAATACCCCAGCCTTAATCAGAGTTCTTCCTTCTTTGTCCAGCTGTCTTTCAACTGCTCTGTCTCACAAAACTACCTGACTAGTTTCAGTGCTGGGATGGACTCTCACAATGCTGGCATTAGAGCCGAAGGGAAGGTGTGGACTTTTTCACCCATATTTCATCCCAGAGGTGTCTTCTCCAATAGGTGCTTCAATGTGACATTGCATTTGCCATCTCACAGAGCTCGACAGAGGGGATGGAGCTAAATGACACCAGCAAGTTCAGCCACAGCCTGACATGCAGCAGAGCGGAGAGCGATGGGTCCATTCACGGCCTGATCCACACTCCCTGCTAATGGAGGCACATAAAGCAACTTCTGGCCCACAATATTAGGGGGCCTGCAGCTCATATTATTTCCTTTCCCACAGACCCAGATCTGTGTTAGTTATTCAGAGAAGCTCACGGGTGACCTGTGGAATCTGCACAATAATTTCCTCCCGCGTCTCCCCCAGGGTGGTGCAAAACAGGGTTAATATTTCAGTAACCCTCCTTGGACTGCAGTTGAATATACAGCATATTAATCCTAGATGTTATCACTTCTTCCTCCTAGTTAATCTCTTATCTTCTTCCTTTCTTTTTTCTGGTCTTTGTCTTTTCAGATGATTTTATAGTTTGTTTGAGGCTTTTAAGTCTGCTTAGTATGTCATGAGTCATCCAAAGGAGTGTTTCTAGCAATACATTTCACATGTTAAATATAACCAGAAGGGATTATCTGGTGATTAAAGAATAAAAAGTCTGGCTTCTTTTCTTAGCTCTATCATTAGACTAATTGTCTGTGATCTCAGGCAGGTCATTTCACCTCCCTGCTTTAGTTTTTCCTCCTTTAAAATGGCAACAAACCCATATACACCATTTTTGTCATATTTAATCTCTTCAGATTTAGCTTTTCAAGACAGAAGCTTTGGGTTTATTTGGGTTCTCTTTTCTTTCTTCTGAGACACATTGAATGTAGTTATGGGAAAGTAGGGAGGGGTTTTATATTTTTTTGTTTGTTTGTTTAGTTGATTGGTTTTATGAGAATCCAGCCAGGACTCAGCTACAGAAAGGAGCAAATGAGATGAATACACCCATCCTGCGGTCCACCAGTTCCACAAATAGCCTAACAAAATCCAAAACTACCAAGATTCTTCAAATGCCCATTTCTACCAAACAGAAATGCAAAGGGCAAATGTCTTTGCTCCTTGCCATGAGGTTTCAGTACAGCTCATGTGTTACCATGTAATGAAAGAATTCCTGAAAATAATGCCTCAGAATAGACACTCATATTCCCATGGCATGGATAATCAAGATAATACTGTTGCAAGAGATGATTAACCACTGTAAATCTTTTTGGCAACCCTTTCTCAGAAACCCCTTTCTGATATATTTTTGGTGAAAAACGACACCATGGACAGTCCTCCTGTCCATCTAATCAATTAGATCAGGAGAGAGGCGTTTTTATTTACTCTGTTGCCCGTTGTTTCATGGCTGGAATCTGATGTCAGAGTTTTCATGGTTTAAAACACCCGTCTTATAACTTCCTGCTTCTCAGCCATGTTCCCAGTTTTTTCCCCTCTATGCATTGTTCTCTAGGTAGACAGCATTCCCTTTGCCTACATCCTTCACCTGATTAACTACCTCCATCTGCTGCAGATCCCTGTTATTAGCCATGTGTCTTTCCCTTCTTTTTTTCACCCTTCGGGCAGACGATTTCCGATTTCCATGTATAGGACAACATATGTTCCTTAGCTTTGCTACCTCTTGTCAGCCATGGTCACTGCCAAGAATGCCTGATGTGCCCTTCTCCAACTTCTTCATTGCTTATTCAGCCTAGAGAGATACTGTGCCAGAGCTGGATATAAGACTGTTAACATGTGTTTACAGGGCCATTAAAGAGCCATTCCACACTGTTATAAACCCCCAGTGTATTTGACCTGGAAAAAGTGACTGCCATGCATTTAGCTGTTTCCAGCTGAATGAAGCTTTATCTCAATGACCAAGAAAACAAAGAGGGGATGGGAGAAATGGGGAGTGAGGCAGGAAAGAGGAACACACACGCATGCACACAGGCACTCACCCCTCTATTTGTACCGTTTAACTGCAGAGGAAGAAATGCAGAAAACACCTCTCAAGTCAGGAGAATACTCCAGCCAGCCAGGGTGTTATAAATTAGAGCCTGTCAGTATTACAATGTATATTAATAGTCACACCTCTTTTTAATGAGTTTGGCATTGGCAGCTGAGAGGAAATACAAGTCATCATGGCTCTGCTCATGCACACCCCGACAAAGGAATCCGTAATAAATCTTCCTAGAACAGCACTCACCATAAATATGTATCACATAAGGCATCTGTTTTACATTCTGCATATAAATCAGCATAGCGCTGAATAGCAATGAATCAGCTTCTCAATGCCTGATTTGATAACAAATCGACTTGGATCTTAGGAGAGAGAATTTACAGCCCTCACCCTGAAGACAGATAGTCAATACTTAAGACGAGTGCCAAGTTAACTTCTCTTCAGCAAGCAAGTTTACACAATGAGACGCTTTGGCATTGGGGGGGAGGGGAAGGGTGTGAGCAAGGGGGTGAGAGCAAGATATTTTTGAAGGTTTTTTAATTAGTGCTTGAAGGACACTGCAGGCTCTGTGTCTGTGCTTTAGCCACGAGCCGCTGCTTTGTTCCACGCTCTGCCCTCCAAGTCCTGCAGGTAGCACTTCCAGAGAGCTCTGCTTCACGAGGCCGAGCTCCTCGGAGTTCAGCAGCGACCGTGGGATGGAAAATCCAGAGGACAAGAAGAGACATCCCTCACCTGCCTGCTGTTGCCTGGCAGGGCTCTCCAGAGCCGGCGAGGAAGCGAGGATCTGACCCCTTTCCTTAGAGTCATTGATAATAACTTCCTGGAAAGGCCTTTTATTCCAGGTCTGCAAACCAGCTCTGAGTATTTATGGCGCATTTCCAGTATTGCATCGCTGATGGGATCAGGTCACAAGGGGAGAAAAAGAATAACTGAGGGTTTTTATTTTTTCCTTTTCAAAGCAGTGGCTCACATGGTAATGTCCCCAGCCACAGGAATAAACATTTCAAGATCCTATTTGTAGTAAGCCGCAATGTCTGCAGTCAGCTGAACAGGACTCTAAGTCAGCTCCACTATTTTTCAAAGCCGGCTGAAATTCCTCAACAGAAATATTTTCTCAGCAAAATGTAGGTTTTCCAGGAAAGAAAAAAATCAACCTTCTTACATCTTTTTATGGGAAAATGTCAAAACTGGATGAAAATTTCTAATTTTCTGATGGGAAAATTCAAAAGGAAATGTTTTATTTTCAACTGACATTTTGACATTTCTACTTTTGGAAGTGTTGAAAAATCTCTAAAATGTCGACATTTTGAAATGTCCGAAATGTCGACATTTTGAAAAGAAGCATTATGTTTTCTTATTTGACATTTCCAGGCAAAGAGTTTAGTTTTGATTGAAAATGTCAAAAACATTCGTATCCTGGCTACATTTTCTTCCTCAAAGACTTTTTTTCCTTCATATTTCAACTTTTCATCCCGTTTTAGAATAAAAACAAACATCCTGACTTCCCATGGAACTGAGATTGCATTTTTCAAACAAATGGTCATATGTACTCTGTAATCAGCTCTCTGCTGGCAGGATTGCTTAGCTACAAGGCTGGCCTATCTTTTGGGGATTTTTTTTTGAGGGCAGTGGGAGAGGGGGAATGACCCCGCAGTAGATGCATTTCACTTGTCTTCTCTGTACAATTATATTTCAATTACATTATGCTTCCTACACGATTATTGAGCTCAACAAGCAATCATTTGTCTGATTGCCCAGAGAAATCATGGAAAATAAGGTGGGGAAGGACCTCCAGAGGTCATCTAGTACATCCTTCTGCCTAAAGAACAATCAACGGCATTTATATAATTCCTTACACATTCTTGTCCAATCCATTCTTAAAGACTTTCATCGATGGAGACTCCACTATCTCTCCAGGAAATTTATTCTGTTGCTTAACTGTTCCTGCTTGCAAGAATTCTTTTTTGGTGTAAATTCAATCTACAATACACTGTGATATCATTCTCCCGTGTTCTTTTCTCTTTAGAGCTGTCTCATATGTGTTTGAAGATGCTTTCTCTAGAAAAGGGCTTCTTCCAGTGCTTTCTTAGAAGCTTTTGTTGCTTTTCACTCAACATTATTTATTTCTCCTCATGGCACAGCCATACCTATTTACTAAAGTAATTTTTTTTTTCTATCCTTGGGTCACAGTATGTAGAACAATTCGCTTTCAGAATCAGATTACTGCATTAAATGAGCTATTAGTCTCTTCCAGACCTTCCACAAGTTGACAGCATTCAGTGGTGATTAGTCCTATCTGGCTGGTAAGAGCAGGATCCTACTCGGGCCTCAGTAGGAGCAGAAAATGCTCAGAAGTGTAAATCACTCTTTGGGACACTCTGGATGTGTGACCCAAAGTGTCCCTTTGACCTCTACGTATGCAACTGGCAAGATCATAAACTGGAGTTTATGTATATTTGAGCCCAACAGAGTTATCCACAGGACAGGGACAACCTAACAACCAGGACTAGTGGAGGAACAGTGCCCATGAGACAGCCTCCATGGCACAGCAGCCTCTCCACTGTGCAGAACCACGGGTACCACAACATCTTTATCTGACCCTCGCTGGGGCTGGGACTTGAGGTCCTGCAGGAAGAGCTGAAACCACGAAGTGAAGGACCGATGCCCCTCCCTGACCTGCCCCAGCCGTGCCGCAGCATATGCTGAAGGGGTATGATCTCCCAGGTGGGTACTGAGCTAGCACAGCTGTGCTGCTCTGTGCATTAGAGCCTGCTTGGACTTTTGTCCTCGTTATTGTGACTCCTGGATGTATCCCTTCTGTCCTTGTGACCCGGCACAGGAGGAGTGTATAAAGCACTTGGACAGCAGCTACCCTACCATGGAGCATGCAGCTACCTGAATATCTGAAGGCACTGTTGAGACTGTAAAATATCTATGGGAAAAGCAGGAAGAAGATTGCACAGAGATCCAAGGCAGAGTTTCTTAATATATCACTATTATTGTCTGCCAAAGCTGGGGTGTCTCTGTTCATGCCCGGAGATATGATTTGTTACGTCTCCAAAAAAAAAAAAAAAAAAAAAAAAAATTACGAGAATTGCAGTAGACAAATGGAACACCAAACTTTAAAACAGAGTAAAAAAAAATTCTCCACAACAATAATAATAATAATGGTCAATCATAAACTGATATAGTGCCGGCTTTCCCTCCCTTTTCGCCACCTTACAGGATATCCCGTCTAGCAGCAGGAACAAAACATGGAAATGAATCAGTCAACAGAGCATTTTCTCCCATTAAAGCTGTTGGCAATTTTGACCCGTGCAGGGGAAGTTGCACATTAAGATGGATATTCCTAATCTGTAGGGACAACTGTCCTCACTGTGGGATGTAGCCTTTTTTTTTCCTCTCTCTTTTTTTTCCCTTTTTTTTTTTGCCAAAGGATGTCATAGGTGAATGCGTTTCTGCTGTGCACAGTGCGAACACACACATAGCAGAAAGGCCTGAAAATTGTTAACCCCTTCTTATTTTAGCTGGCTATGCTCTTTTCATTTCTCTTTTCCCCTCTTTTTTTTTCATTCAGCATGCAAGAATCTACTACTTCTCTGGCCTACTACTATTTACCTTAATAATGCATAGTAAATCTATTATTTTCCAGCCTTGGGAAACTTTGGCTTTTATTTTCTCTTATAATCCTATAGCTGATACCCAGCAGGAGAATATTAAGGTGCTGGGAGAGATTCACTTTCCTTTTTAACATTCACAGGTCTTCTACATTTGCAAGGCGGGAGAAAGTGAGTTTTGTACCTAAAAAAGGACCAGGAGTCAGAATGGAGGTTTTTCTTTCCTGATTCAGTAGTGACTGGAAATAGACATAGTTCATCACTCACAATTGTGCATCAATTTCCTTATATCACCCCTATAAGTGCTATCTAGTAAAACAGTCATGTTGTATCACCCAAACACTCAAGAGAAAAAAAACCCGACAAAACCACAATCCCTGTTTGTGAATAAAAAGTCTATTTTTTGCTCTCTGGCGACGAAAACAGTGTGAAATTCTGTGGTTTCCCTATGGTCAAGTATGAGATCTGTGGAAGAGCAAGGTCCTGAGACCATCACTGCCTGGTATCCCACTTACGTTTTATACCCTGGTTGATTTTTCATTACTGCAGTAGTTACCTCCTAATCTAATGACAGTTACTCCACTCACCAGGGGCGTGTAAAGACCAATTCATTCCAGATTGGAAAGTTCTTTGAGAAACCCTGAATGGAAGGTGCTATAGAAGTGCAATGTGTTATTAATAATCTCTCCTATCTGCATAAATCTCCATTGAATCCTCCCGGTATCATTAAAAGTAAAATAATCCCTCAGCACAGCTGAAGAGCTCAAACCTTCTTTTCCCTTTGTAGGTGTCTGGCTGTTTGCTAAATGGAAAAAAAAAAGGCCACACAAAACGCTGACATCTTTTTGTGACCCTTGCAGAGCTACGTAGAGCTAATGAGTTTGTTTTCACTTTTGTAGATAAAATTTCCAGGGGCGGAGGGAATCCGGGGTGGTGCTGGGAAACCACGGCACGGCTCCCCGGGAACTTGGCTGAGACCACCATACTTGTTTCATGTGTGGCCTCCCTTTTTGCCTCATTGGACCAGAATTATTTAATGAGCCCTCTGAGAAACCCAGCTCTGGTCCCTTAAGATGGAAAAGGATCGTGTGGAGCTCTGCTACCAGGCCACACAATTTTCAGGCTCCCTTCTTTGTGAGAGGCTGCAACCGCTCCTTCCCTTTCTGCAGCTGATGGTGAAAGTGGGGAGAAAGAGAACAATAACAAAACAAAATTGCTTCCCACAGCTGAGAAAATCACCCTCCCTTTATTATTTTTTTTCCCCTTTAGGAAAGAAATAAATAAAAGGGAAAGAACCCAAATGGGATCTCTCCCTCTTCAAACATACAAATGATCTTATGTTAGCAGTTGGGATTAAACATCTGTCTGGTGGTTATGTGATCATAACAGATGCTGTGTGCAAACGTTTCCTGCTAGCTTTGTTTTGGTTAATATTGTTTGTGTAGCACATTGGGTTATATTCAGCTGAAGGGATACAGAGTCTATTTTTCTTCCCCCCCGAAACTTCTGCTGAACTTCAAGCAGCTTCATCATCTTTTAAAAAGAAATTGGAGGCGGGGGTGGAGGGGAAGAGGGTCATTGACTGATGTCATGTGGAAAGTGATGTCACACAGCACTGATGAAATGGCAATCCACTCGGGTTTTGAGCTGCTTTGATGTTATGTTAGGCCTTTTTCCTCTCTGTTAGGTTGCCCTTGGGTCCACTTGGCCATGCAGCTGGAAATAAATACAGGGATATTGTAATGAGTTTTGCTGTGCAACTGGAGGACCCCGGAGCTCAGCTGCTTGGGATTTCCATTGTTCTTTCTGAGAAGCCGTGTTTCCAAATGGAGCCACATGGATGCTGACACTGCACTCCTTGAAGGCATTAAGGCTTTTCTCTCTCCAGGGTATTTTTGTACTCCTTCTACAGCTAGGGAAACTGAGGCACTGTGTGGTGTCAGTGAGAACATCTGCAGCAGGACAAGGAGCTACAGGCTTCTAATCTCTCGTCTTAACCTCTGTTCTATTAAGTCTTACACGTAGATGTGAGACTGATCCACTTGTTTCTTCCTGGCTGAGGAACAGACGCTGTATTTCCACACTTTTGCCTTACTGCTTTCCTACAGAGGCATCCAGCTGAACAGTCCTCCTCTCTGCAAAGTTCCCTCAGCTGGCTTGACCACAGCTGTGGCTCAGCACAAAGACCCTCCTTCTGCAAAGCAATGCACCTCTCTGCCCAGATGCCACACACAGCATCGCCCACCCTCAACCTATAAAAAAAGCAGTCTCAAGATGTCTTTATGCTCCAGTCAAAAAGTATAACTATTAATTCGTGTCTTTGGGAATAAATGCCCCTTTTTTCCTGTCATCATAACCTTGCAAAGCCCTGCTGAAACAGTCACCCTGGGTAGAAGAATTCAGTATCCAAGGACAGAGGTTGTGGGATCTCTTGCTGATGTGTGAGAGGAAAGAAACTAGATTGCAAGGACTTCTTCATCCTGCAAGAGGATGGTGGCAGGTACAGCAGATGAGTGGATATTCAAACCTGCTCAGCCTGGGGACTGGCATCTATTCCTTGAGCTCTGTCTTTTTCCCAACTGTTTCACTTTATCATCTCTCTAAATGTCCAGTTGTGGTTGTTTCTGTGTTAACATTTACCAATCATTTCTAGCCAAGAAAAAAAGAGATTAAAATGATTCATGTTAAATAGCTTCTGGGCAGCCTTTTGCAACAGTGAGGGATTTGGGGTCTTTTCACTATAATTACTTTGAAATGTGACTTCCTTTTCCTGGAAAGGAGGGCTGGTCCAGTGAATGAAATACCCAGCTGGAGGCTGTAAAAGTTTTTGTTCAGTGACTGTTTCAACCACAAACCATTCCATATAAAATCAAGAAATTTATTTTAATTCCCTTGTGCCTCAGTTTCCCCAGCCTTAATTGTTCATGATTGCCTTTTTTAATAAATAGTTTTGATGAAACAACATTCCTCAGTGGAAATTGTTCATTTAAACATCCTTCTTTCACCTCTTTGGAGCACTCATGCAATACTACTATACTTCACGGGTTTTTTTAGGAGAAGTGATTTAATTAATCTCAATGAGTTACTCAAATGCCATGGTGACAAGGGTCACATGAGGGTGGGTAGCTCTATTTCAATGAAGTTGGCACCTTCCTAAAAATATTAGAACCAATTTTGTTCATGGGGAAGGCAATAGCCTTCCAAGGACCAAATTTAAGAGTGCAAAATTTTTCAGACAAAAGGGGACAAAGACTCCCATAGCCACCTTTTAGTACTAAATAAGAGGATAAACTGTATGAATGCTACATTTATGAGCTCCGGCTTATCTCATGTGTGATGGGAGTCAGTTGGAAATTAAAATTCATCCAACTGACTGTGACCACACACATAGTCCACTGGAAAGGAAAAGTATGTTTGTGCAATTGTGTTTCCATCTCCAAAACAGCCCTAGCCTTGCTGGGCGGCCAAGGTCAAGAGTATCCACAGGCGTCTCCTTCTGGTCAGTGGGGAAGGAGATGGGGGCTCTCAGGGATCTCCCACATTGCTAAATTTCCCTCCCCACCTCCAGCACTTTGTAACTGAAATGTGGAGGCACAGGACTGAGAGAAGAGCTGGGGCTGGGCTGTGTTTTTATGGGCATTGGAGACTTTGTTAGGGAGAAACAGAGAAAACGCCTCAGCAGGGCAGCATGGGGGGGAAATTGCCCCTCCAGGACTCAGGACTGTGGATCTGTGACCAACCAGTGACTCCCTGTATCCAGAGCAGTGCCTGAACAGTGTTAAATCTACTAAGAAATGGCTTTAGCTAAGTCATCTGCAACAACATCCCGGCCAGGATACCCTCACAACTGGCTATTTATCGTGTCACCAAGCATATAAAATTATTCCACATGTTGGCATCCACTAATTCAATAATCTAGTAATATAAATTTAGATAATAGACATTAATACCACGTTTCAAAATACACCCACAACATTTATTTCTCTCTCTCAAGAAAGAAAAAAAAAAAGAAGCACACATTGAGAGGGCTCTCCTGATGAAATAATAAAACCCATTCTCATCTAGAAAAAAGAATCATTATAGGAGGATGGTAATTTACTTTATATGACCTTCAATTGATTATTCTGGGCCTGCTACACAAATATCACAGGAGCTATTGATCGTAAAACCTACCAAATAGATCTCTAATAGCTTTTACTGAGGAAAAATAATTATGCCAGCACTGTGGTCAAACACACATAAACCAATGTGGAGGTATTAATGTATAGTATTATTACCCATCTGTCTGAGAAGTATGGGGAAGATGCTTTACAGTAACATGCTCTGTCTAAGCACCATGAAGGCTCAATATCTGGCTAACAATTACAGCCAGTTATACTGAAAAATTGATTACTGTAAGTAAAAGCTAAGACTGGAAAGCAGAGGCTGGAGCTTGCTTAATAAAAGTAGAATAATAACAACCATCATCCTAATTGTGGAGGAGTTCTGCCGTCGTATATGCTTGGAGCTGGAAATTGAATTCTCCTCTGGTGCCTGCGGCAGGGCATCATTTCAGAAGCAAAGGTGTCCACCTTGGCTGGCCTCGAGATGGGGGATCAATGCCCGTGAAAGGCCAGGCTGTCTCAGTCAGGAACAGAATACTGAGAAGGAAAAAGAGCACAAAGAGCCAGAAATTCGCCACCCCTGCCCCCAAACCCCACCCCAGGAGCCGCACCTTTGGGAAAGTTTGGTGGTCTGGCAGGGAGGGGTGTTGTGGTGGGTGCAGATTGTGACGAGCCTTGTTGCTGCTGTTACTTCTGAGGGAGCCGATTCCCTCGTGGGAATCTGGCGGCAGTTTTGCAACTGATTTCATTGGCAGAAGGATCAAAACCTAAATGCTGTCTCCGTGCCATGATGAAAACTTTAGATTTTCTCTCTCTCTTTCACCATATGCATAGATTTTAAGGCATGTCAACTTAAAAATTAGATTGATTTTATATAAATCTTATTAAAATGTAGGTAAAGTTATTGTAACTCAAGGGAATTAGGAGGAAAAGTGTATTCTCCTCTATTTTTTGAAGTTCTGTTCCCTTGAGTTTTGTATAGCTCGATCTGCTCTTTCTGTTACAGAAACTTAGTTCCACTTTCCCCTACTTCTCTGGGACTCATTCCTCAGCATAGGGAAATTAAAGGAAAAGACCTACAAAAACACCACAGAACTTTTTTTTTCTTAATAGGGTAATTAAAATGCAAATTTTTGAATAAGGCTTTATGATTTGCTGTTTTATGTATAGTGCTTTTAATGTATTAAAAATTACCCGGTTTCAAGTTGGCAATGTCCCTTAGAAATTACTATTAAATAGTATTCCAGTATTCTGAGGTAAAGCCTGAAAGACAATTTATAATCAGATCACTAAAGCAATTGATCAAATATTTATTTATCTGGAAAACAAGTGATAATTAGTGGAAGGCTAGAATAGAAAGCCCATTCCCTTTTTTAATAAAGAAATGCCTGTGCAATCAAAAATGTGGAATGCAGGGATGCTAAACTCAAGGGATCCATACTAAAGGAGAAAAAAATGCTAATTGAAAGAAGTGCTGAGAGAGTCAGAGGAATGTTTCTCATTCCCAATTTTGGTTGAAAAGCAGACAGATTGCATAGTATCATCCTCCGAGCAAGGCTCTGAGACTGAACTGGGGGACCAGAGTTCATCAGTACCTCATCCTGCGCCAGGAGTGACATCACAAAGGCAGAGCCAAGGCTTGCAAGGGCTCTCCCAGCCCTTCAGAAACAATATGGTTCAAATGTTAATTTCTCTTCCTTTTGGTTTGTACCAGTTTGTGCTGTTAACAAAGTAACACTCAAAGGCTGGAGTCACTACTATCTTTGTGAATGATTTATGATTTGCACTCTAGAGATAAGCAATTTCCATGCCAAAAAAAGGGCGCTATTTTTTTCTTTTTTTTTTTCTTTTTTTTTTTTTTTCTGAAGCAGACTGTCAGTGCTGTAGGGGGGGAAGAAAATCATTAGCAAGACCTCTGTTGCTTGTTGGGGCTGTTTCCCTTTTGCATTTGCCTGGGCACAGGTGACAGAGGGTTGATGGGCCCAACTCCCTGGATTTACATCAGTAATGATTTTGGGCCAGAGTGGCTATGGATATCCCAGTCCTGGAGAGCAGTGCCCAGACCTCCTTTGACCTTGAAACTACTATTGATTTAAAATCAATAGGATAGCTTAGGTAAGCTGGTGCTCACCAAAAGGAGTAGGTCCTCTGCAGGGACACAAATGTCATCATTTCTTGCAGGCAAGGAATCATTCCAGCTTTTCCCCATCTCCCCCTCCTCAAAAATCTGTTTTTGTCAAGTTTTCTGTACACTGCCCAATTTCTGCCTAAGAGAACAGCCATTTCTTGGGTATGATTAGAGATAAGGAATACAGTCAGCTGTCTTTCCTGGAAAGGAAGGTGCAGAACAATGTGGTTTATCTGTACTTAAGACATACTTTTCTCCTATCTCCAAGATGTTTTCTTGGTTTTCGACTATTTTTGTCCCAAAGAATACAACAGCAGTGGAGCTAGAAATCCCAGTTTCACTTCAAGATCTTGTATATTCATTCTCCAAAAAGACTTGGACAGGTTTTTAAACGATTAAATTATTCAGTATATGAATATTAAAGGTACATATATTTCAAGTTTCATTGGAAACTAATTATTAGTCAACTGACAGCATATATCACAGTCACTGACTTTTTTGCTTCAAAATGCCATGAACAATTGCAATATACCGCGTAACAAATACATCTGTAGTATCATAATTTTTTTTTTAAAAGGAAGTAATTTGCAATTTGCATATGCACAAAATGGTTCATTTTGCCTCTGTATTAATTAAAACCACCTAAGATTGTTCAAAACTTTAATTCGGCTCCAAACACAGCTATGTCCTGTCCTGGCACATCTTAATCTGCATAACATTTAATGACAAAATCACAGATGCTCTTAGCTCGATGCAGCTGAAGGGCAAGACTCATCAGGAGCTGGAAACAGCAACTTAAAAAAAAACTCCATTAAAAAAAAAAGAAAAAAAAGAAATAATAACTGTCATGTTTAGAAGGAAAAGATGAGACTCTTCAGGAAAGCCTGATCAAGAAGTTCCACTTCTGGAGAATTAATATTCTAGATATCATTACCAATTGACTTTTGCTGCTTTTATTGAGCTATTTTCAATGGTCCCTATAATTTACAAAGAGTAACGAGACACCTTTGGTAAGAAATTTATGAGCTTAACTCTGAGCTCAGTGTGTCGATAGGTGTCTTTCCACTGACTTCCCTGTCTCCCTGACCACAGGCGTGGCTGTTACAGGGAAAAATACCTTGTCAGGGCTGGTGCCCTGCCACACGTGGGCTAAATGGACAGACAGTAAAAGCGAATGGCAGCATTTAAGCAAGACAGGAATTTAAGTCCAGAGATTGAGAAAAAGAGATGATACAAATATGAAAGTGCAGCAGGGATGACAGGGAAGAAGGCAGGTATTAGGTAGGGCAAGAAAAGCAGGGGGATGAAGGTCGTGAGTGTTTTAATGTCCATGTGCCTGTGGCAGGAGGGAAGGTCCTTGGATAAAGGCTCTCACACAGCTGCCAGTCACACCGTTTTAGCTGTTAGGTACAATTAACCAGGTCAGTCCTTGGTAATTATTTTGCCACAAAAACATCTCGCTGGCTCTCAGATGGTTTTGCTTTACAAAAGGCAACACATGCCGAACAAGACAAATTCAGTTCTCAAATGGAAAACTATCACAAAATCACCTAGGCTTTTCTACAATAGGAGCTGGATTTCAGCTCTGGATTTCCATACTCCTACCTCAGAAACAATGACAGAGAGAGAGAAACCTCGACCTCCCAAAACCACAAAAAGCAGTACCTGTCCGTTTGTGACTTTAATATGTTGAGCTGATTACAAGGACACTGTTAATGGTGTTATTCTTACTCAGCAATGAGAGGGGGAGAGGAAGGGAGCACACCGGTGCCAGGTCAGGGTGCAAGGCTGTCCTGCCGGCCCGAGTCCCACCTGCCCTGGCTGATTGGTAATGCTGGCTGTCGGAGCCGCCGAGCGCACGGCGGGAGGATTTGGGGATGATTAATTGCCCTGTCTTCCGAGCGGAGAGTTCGGAGCAGCAGGGTTCTTCGTGTATGTAAATACACGTGGGCTCGGCGCTGCACCGGCACCGGCTGAAATGAATAAAAAGACTTAACAAAAGGACTCGACTCTGAATGTTTAGATGTCGAAGATTAGTTTCCATTATGTCCCAGTGGGAGAAAAGAATGTGTCATATGGGAAACTGGATAGGCTTCATGTTGCAGAGCGGGGAGAGAACCCGCTTCCCGAGCGTGGCTCAGCTTGTGCTGCCGCTGCAATCGGCTCGCAGACCCCCAAAAAGCCCAGGTGCTTCCACTGGTTATAAAATATAACTGTGCCGATCTGTGAGTTAAACTGTGTTTGCTGCTGTGAGCGGCGCACAGCGTATAAAAAAAATAAATAAACCCTTCAGAATTCAATCGCCTACTTAAATAGTCAGTTTCTGTTTTTCTTACTTATCTCTTACTCCGATGTGCACAGCTGTTGTTATATTGTACGACGTTAAAATCATAGTAAGCTTTTTATTCTTTGTAAAAATGTCAGCTCAGGATCCACCAAGCAAGGAAGTGTCCTTCAAACAGCAAACAGCAAAAATAAGAAAAGTTTGGGGGTTTTGGTGAATAATATGAAATTACACAGTCTCCTAGCATTCTTCTACCCCACAAATATTTCAATTTTTCTTATCTTTTTTCTATGTACTAATATTTGTACTCATTTTTGCATCATAAAACATTTCTTAGATGGGAGTAAATCTTCCCTAATATTTTTCTAACTTCCGTGTGTTTAAAAATCACCTGCAATTTGCTAGATGAAATATTTTCTGTGGCACTGTGACAAAGGAGGGAGACCAGATGTTTTCAGAAAATTCATTTTTTAAACTCTTTGGTTTTTGGCGTGTTTTTTTTCTCTTTGCACACTTGTAGAACAAGCTGTAAAAACAATACTTGAAGAATGAGCTGATTTTGAAAAAAATAGGGACTCAAAGAATTTGGAATAGGAAAGATTTTATTTTGGATATCCTTTCACCAGAGGAGATTATTATTTATAGGCTACATTATATATCTTGCTTGGTAATCAGCAGTAATGTATGTCTAGCAATAGTAGAAAAATGAATTTCAGTAGCATCTTGTAGTTTAGAAAAAATAAATTATGAAACACTTAAGAAAAAATGAAATAAAACTAGTGATGAATCTGCAGCCTCAGAAAATCAGATAAACAAAATGTTCCAGTTAGTTATTGCCACAGTCAATAGCAGTACATGAAATTGTATTACAGGCTGTGAAATGAAATAATCCCACCCTGTGACAAGCTTGACAGAATTTGCCTGAAACTCCTCAGCCTTTTAGCAGACTTTGATCCCTCCAGGGACTGAGGTTTGGGGTTTGTGCTGAGTCACGGAGGCAGGAGATTCGCCACCTAATCCAGAGATAACAGAGAGGTGGTGGCTGAACCCAGAGGATCAAGGGAGTGGACTGAGCCATTCAAAGCCGAAACTTAATTACAGCTGAGGTTAGATGAATGGCTGCTCTGAACCTGCCATTGTTTTATTGTTAATGTCTGCTTTAACACCTCCAAATTTCAGTCAGGGCAAAGTTGGGTCACCAACATCCGAATGATGCTAGCACTTGAGGAGTGTAGGTTTAAAAAATACAAAGTCACTACAAGGATAGGCAATTTTAAATTTATTTTTACCCTTAAACAGCCTTTCTCTCTAGATTAAAAATTTGCATTGCTTTTCTAAACTACCAAATATCGTTTAAAAATGTATTCATGTTTTCTTGCACCTTTTTGCAAGCGCTCCAGCACCCAGTAAATAAAAGTAGCAGCCTGTGTCCCTTTTAGCAAAAGCCATATATCTGCTCAGACTTGTAATTTGCTCCGTTTATATCCTTTGCCCTTGAACTCTGGTTATTAACGCAATGTTTCTCCAAATGATGCCATATAACTCTGCTCCAAGCACATTCCTACTGACACCACGCAAACAACAAAGCCAGCTGAAAACGGAAAAAAAAAAGAAAGGAAGGTGAATTGCGTGTGATGGAGAACATTACTCAGAATGATATAAGTTACAGAGTGTCTCATGTTACTGGGGTAGAATGTGGGTTAGAGACCTCGCCTGCCTGTGACCAGCACTTCTCCAAAAATCTTCTAACTGGCCTTCGGCAGCTACTTATCTGTATTCAGAGATAACCTCTTTATGCCGAGCAGAGATCCTGCTAAGGGGCTGTGCTGTGCTGGAGAAAGACAGACTGCCACACTGGTAAAAACTCCCACCTCACTACATTGGGATTATAGATCAGGATAAAGAACTTGCAACACACTGCTGAAAGCAGAAACGAACCAGAGGACAGAAAAATCAAGTAGAAATGGGTATCAACAAGTGGCTGGTATAAAACAGTCTTCCAGGAAGAAATTAAGTATCTATGGCAATATTTTCTCTGTCATAAAGCAGCGTAGAAATCTGAGGCACAATTATCGTTGTTCAAAATACTTTGTCTTAAGTGTTATCAGGCAGTGAAAGAAATGCTCCTTGTCCCAGTGCTTCCCTATTCATCTTCATAAAGGAAGGATTCTGCTGAAAAACAGATCTTTAGATGCATTGCATCTACTTTCCTACTTTCCTACTCACTTACATTAAATAATAAGCTACTGTGGCACCATCTAAATATTGACTGACTTTTATTAGTCCTTCCATATCTGTTTGGCGAGCTGACAGTAAGGCCTCAGGCAGAGGGCTGGGCTTACTTTGGTGCCAAGGAGTTCTTTAAGAGCATGGACAAATCATTATCCCTTAATGTGATTCCATTTCTCTTCTTACCTTGTCTGATCTGTTTAGATTGCAAGGTCTTCTCAACAACAAATGTAATGCTGCGTGTTTGTAGGACTTTGGCTGGGATCTGAAGGTCCTACTAGTGCAAAGAGCTGGAGGTAAAGGGCATTATCAGGTTAAGAAGATATGAGGGAAAATAAAAGGTATAAACTACCTTGTTGACACCACAGATTTCAAAAAGAGGTTTAAAAGGACCCAATTCCCTGCGGGTTTTGAAAACCCAGGAAATTATAGGATGATAGAATGTTTTAGGTTGGAAGGGACATTGAAGACCATCTAGCTCCAACCCCACTGCCATGGGCAGGGACAACTTTATGCAAATCTTGCAAGGAAGGTCGTGCTTGTGAAAATCCCAGCTTCATTTTTTTAGGATTGCTTTTGTGATCGGTCTCAGGTAAGCCTTTAATCTGCTGAACACTCTGTAAGGACACATGCCTGGTCATTCTCCGCTTCCTGCTCTTGTGGCCATTTGGCACTACTTCTGAGATCGCAGATTGCGTAGCGTGGCTTCCATGAAATACTCCTTTTCCAGCTGAAAAACGGACCATTGTTCTGGGTAGGTTTGGGCTTTCTGGTTTTTGTTGGTTTTCTTTTTGAGGAGGAGGGGTTTGGTAGCAAATCTCTGATCCCACTGCTGGGCTACATGAACACTGGATTTCTCAGAACTGGCCGTGGTTTATGACAGTTTCCTGGTGCCACAGCTTTAACAGTATAGAGAGATTGATCACTGAAGCATGAGAAGCAACAACCAGAGCAGAGCAAATACCAGAGGAGACAAAATGTTCAAGCAAAGCCCTGTGAAGATTTATTCAGTTTTAAATACATTTGCTTTGAATGTATTTTCTCCCCTTCTGCTTCCAGGAACCAAGTTCACTGTCAGGAATACTCATAGACCAGCATGGGTATTTTATTTTATTCTTTTAGTTACCTTAAGGAAGAGAGTAGAGAAGATTCCCAGAAAACTAATTCTGACATGATAAATATTGGAATTGGAAACCGAATTCTCAGAGACACTTCAGCAGTTAAAGAGCAGCAACCTCACCAACTGGTACCTTTTTTCAGAATTAACCAATGCAAGGCTGAACTCATTTCTGCTACTGATTCAGCTACATAATAATGTTTATTTTTAATATTTAATGGCATAACTATTAAATTAATATTGAATATAATAATTATTTTGCAAGTCATCAATGTATACAACAAGCCATTTCTTGCAGTTGACTCTTGTGAAAGTTTGTAAATAACTTTTTAAAGTAATTGTTGCTAAAATAAAGCAATGTTAGAGTTGTTGTAACAGCAGGAAAAACACATTTCAGTGTTGCTGCTTTGCCTGGCTCCTTCCATTCCTGTTCTACTGCAGCCATTTCCCTTTTCCTTGATAGCACTGGCTTGACTCTGGGCCTTCATTTTTAGGAAAACAGTAGAATTCAATTTTGCCTGTGCTTCTGAGGAGCTGTGAGCCAGATCATGCTGTTTCTTTTTGAATTTGGATGAATTTTCCATTTTGAGCTCTCTGCGTGTGAGAGAAGAAAGTGGAAGCAGATAGCTCAGCACAGTTATGATCTAAAAAAGAAATCATCAGATTTTAGACCAAGCTGGTAAGCCCGACAAAAGCTCAGTGCAGTATATTTCCATGTTAGCCAGGTCAATACAAGATGACAGATTGAAATACCATACGTGACTCACAGAAGACATTTTTGGGTAAACTGTTATCCTTGGATGAAATTAAATTAAAAGACACCTCACACTGGGTCATACTTTTTTTTTTTTTCCTCCTTTTCTTTTCTTCCTTTCTTTTCTTTTGGTTCCTTTTTTAAACTGGATTGTTATCTCATTTTCAGAAGACTATCACTTTTATCCTGACTTGTCAAACAGCTATTACCATCAAGATGATGAGCTTGATATGCTGCAAGTACTGATTAAGGGGATAGTGCAATTGCTCTTGCTCTACCTTGAAGGAGTAATTTTCCTGTCTGTCTAGTAAGTGGAGTAAAAAAAGCCGGATTTCTCCTTATCTGTGAAAGAAGGAGGTTGTCTCATCTGTCTCTGATCTCTCGTGAGCAGTCAGGTCTGGTCAATACCTGGCTTCCATTCCTCCTCCAATGGGCTGCAGATGTTCAAGCTTCAAATGCTGCAAGCAAGCGGTAGCAGATTGAAGGAGTGACAGTCCTCAGAATCACTGAATTGCACCTAAAGTGCAATTTTAATGGCTTTGTGTGGTAGGAGTAGATAACTTTTGACCATGCGGTAAACCAGCTTGTAGGTGCTAACGACCTGTGGAACTTTTTGCAAGATAAAGACCTGGAGGAAAAAACCTGTTCACTGACCAAAATTCTCCGTGGTGATTGCTGTCAGACACACCACATTTTAGACCTGGGCCTCGCTTACTGTGAAGTATTTCTGTCCTTAATCACACAGTTGCTGTGTTTCACCCCAAAATGGCAACATTTCTGTGATGGCAGAGATGATTCCTTTGGAGTAGAGGCAACTCCAGCTCAGGCAAAACTCGTGAGGATTTCAATCATAGGGAGCTGCATCTGTTGGTGTATTTGGACAGAACGTTATGCTTTCTTTTGGATGAATAAAGATCAGTGTAATTCTGTCTAAAATAATTGAGAGCGAAATTACAAAATATGTTGGTGAGCATTGGTCAAAGCAGATCACGCAACTTGGTAAAGGTCCTGAAAAGACACACGTTTATATGTATGCATAATATCCATACAACTAAATACACATATGCTTCTGCCCCTTTCTCTCGGTGCCTTTATTTCTTTCTGTCTCTCCACATATGTGTGCATTTGTACGTATATATAGTTATGTTAAGCAAATTTGACAACCTTATAAGTTTTTGGAACTTTTACTTCCTGATATTTAGAAATACAGCTAAAGCTACAAAACACATGAAAATCTTAGCATAAAACAAAAGACAGAAATGCTTCATTGCACCCAAGTTTTGTCACCTCAGGGAGAGGGGAGCTACCAGCTGATTGTCAGTTTTCCAGCTTGGGCAAAATAACCAGAAGGAATGTCAGAGCTTATTAAAACTGCTTTGGCTGCAGTGGTTGTGTGGAACTGCAGATGGAACATCCCTCCCCCAGCTGCCCATCCCTCCTGGTCACCAGTGACTTTGTGCTGGGAATTTGTCCCCTGTTTCACCAGAACCGTGGCTGGCTGTTGCCAACTGGCTGCATGAAAGCAGGGCAGGGAGGCTCACAACATTTTAGGGGGTGTGTGTGAGTTTGTGGAGGATGGAAAGAGGGTAAAGAAGACTGTCAAATCTTCACTGAATATTGGTTTTGAATTCTTCTGTCGTTCCCCCAGCCAAGGGAGTTTATCTTCTGCATAATCCAACTCAGATTCACCTACAGATGCCTGTGAGTGCCGTCTCTGTGTTTTACCATCAATAAAACGAAGGCCCAGCCCATTTTGCCTGTCAGGGAAGAGTTCCAAGTCCGTGTCATCTGGAAATAAAGGAACTGCAGAAAGATGCCTGTAAAATCCCTAAAAAAGGCAGAACTATCACCTATAAAATAAATTATCTCAGAAACGAGATTTTTTTTTTTTTTAAACATTCTAAAGGATGCACTAAGAGCCCTCAATTGTGGAATATCCATCTCAACGTGGTAAATAGATGCGTTAGACACAGAGTGACATATGGGCAGATAAATACAGCCATAACTGGTAGGCAAAGTAAGTGCACGCGGCATGTGTCAGTATTGTCTGGTAATTCAGAGCTGTCATAAAACTGTCCCACTTATGATGTTACAGCATTTTTAAGAAACATGAATTTGCAATTTAAACTCTGCTAAATGAAGGCAGGAAGTTACAGGTTACAGAGCTGCATGCAAACGGGAACCAAGAGGGTTTTTTTCTCAAATCTGTCTCAGCAGGTACAAGCTGTGAGGATGTCCTGAATACTTCGGTGTTGCCAGGGTTATTATGTATGTGGGGGTGATCAGCCTGGAAAGCAAATAAGAGCATTCTTAATCTAATAAATGTTTGGGAAAATTAATACTAGTTCTGCTAACAGGAATTTTGACATAAATAAAAATCTTATTATTAAAACTTGGACAGTCACCACCCTTTTAAATCCCTGGGAAATGTTCTTTCTCCTTTTGTCACTTTTTTCCTCATTTGAGTAACATGTGCCCCTAAAGACAAGACTGAGTATTTTTGTTGTTTTGGATTTGGTGGTTTTGGGTAGGGGTTTTTTTACCTCTACAGAAGTTTCTTTGGCAAAATGTTTTAAAAATGTCTTCGGCTCCAGAGCCAGGCTGCAGAGTAAGTCTGCTAGCTTTATCTCATATACTGTCTCCCCGGGAGTCTGAACTAAATGCATAATTTAAAGAGCCCTTAATCTGCAATGTCATTCCCATTTGGTCGGAGGCAGCCTTCACTTTATGATGTTAACTTTCTCAGCAAAGGGCAATGGCAGTTTTTCCGAGGATGCACTTAGAGGCAACATCTCATGTAAACCGTTTCTTCAAGGTGTCCTGACATCCCAGTATAACACTGGGTGACAATGGATAACCTTCATCAAGTTCTCCCATGGGAGAGAGGCATTCATGGCAGTGAAAGTGCTGCACAAAGCCAAGGGTAATATATAAAGGGCTGTTGGGGAGGGGTGGGAGATAGAAGGAAGAAAATGGCAAACAGAGACTTAAGCCACATTATTTTTCATTCTGCATGTTTTACGTGGTCCAGGTGAGCATCACTTCTGCTGGAGGTACATCCTGGAGTCAGGCCCCAGTGATAGCTGGCGTGCACTGGCCATGTCTGGTAGCCTGCTGGCCCTGCCTGAGAAGAGCTGGACCAGTTGCACAGTCTGCTGCTCTCTCTTATTAACATGCACTGTGTGTTGATTTCAGCCTCGAGTTCTTTTTGTAATTTAAGGGGTGCAAACCGACCTTTAAATGGGGAGGGCTGTTTCCTTTTTAATTAAATCTCCAGCCAAGCAATTTGCCTTTCCCATCCTATTGAGTTTTTCATCAATTGTTTTTCTTCCCCTTGTGCTTTAGCAAACCACAAGTGCCTTATTACAGTAACTACCACGCTGGTCCTGTGCTCTCTCACCCTCAAGGTTGCTTTTAAAGTGCAAACACACTTCCAAAGATATGCAACAAGCTAATACCCCAGGACACATTAAGGACTGTTTTGTTTTATTTTAGCTACAGGATGATAACAGAGAATAAAGGATATTGAGATATAAGAGTCAGAATGGTGTTATGTGTGATAGATGCAAGTGTAAAAAACTTTGTGCATATCCCTGGTCAAACCATTTATTCCTCTTTCTCGGTCCTTATTCCTAATATATCAATCACCAGATACATCTTCATGGAAACCAGCTTGAGAAGCTGTTACCCTTTAGAAACACCAATACAATAAGTGCCCAGCAGCTGGTAAGGGAGAGAAAGGTCCTTTCACTGCAGGGTCTACCTCTCATCCTTCAGCTGTGCCCATGCCTGGGCTTTATGACAGCTCATTGTGCAGCAGAACTGATCAAACTTCTTCTGGATGATTGATTGTGATCTCAACTCATATTGAAATTCCTTCCAGAGCCGGGGCAGTACTGAGCAAGGGGAATGATGAGAAGCACTTGATGCCCTCAGGTTTTCTGATGTCGTATAATGTATGAGCTGAAGCTCAGACGTTTCCCACAGTCAGGATCCATAGGGTCTCCATCCTTTACCCAACTGCTCAGCTCCATGCAACTCATAGAAACCTAATTCCTCATCAGCTGTAGCCTAAAAATAAACCTCACATCATATCTACAGTATCAGTACCTACATGACAATTCTAATATACGTAGACAGAGAACATCCAGTTTGACTCAGGTGAGTCCCAAATTCAAAAATGTTTTATTCCTTACACTGATCTGCTGAGGCAAATTAGAGATATCTCTAACTTTATTTCATATCTTTATGATTCTTGTTTCTACTGCATTGTCTCCGAAATCCATTTAGATTGTAAATTGCATTTTGTAAGGAGCTTCCTTGACAATGTTACTGCATGATGACCAGTTAAATATGGCCATTCCTATTGGAGCCTTTCTAGGGAAGAGGAGTAGGCACGGGAGACTGGGTGCATATTTCTGTTGGACGTTTCTGTGTTACAGAGCCGGGAGGAGTTTGAGTTTCCTTGTGCAGATGCACCCCCTGTCCTCATGAGCTGCAGTGCAGGGTCTTGAGAAGATCAATGTACAGAGACAGAGAACAGAGAAGCCCAGACTGACTCTCATAGGAGATGAACTTGGTTGGAAAACCTACTCTTTTTATCTCTGTTTTTTTTTTTCTTTAAGTCTTTTTCTGGTTTTGCCCCCTTCCTTGGTTCAGCTTCAGCCTTTGGAGGGCGACAGGTCCTGCTCAAGCTCCTGCCTGCTGCCCCCCCCCACACTGGCAGCCACTAGATGGGGAGCTCGGCTAATGGGTCCAGCCCTTCTCAGAGCCTGGTCACCATCTGGCAGACAAAAATCAGAGGGAGGGGACTCCTCTGCAGCAACAAAGTAGGCCGCCCCGACTTCAAATTGAGGATAAGAACAAGTGATGGAGTCTCCGGCCACAGCTTGAAAGCAACCCATCAATGTCATCTTGAGTTAAGTACCTGATGCTGGCACTTTGCTGCAGTTCTTGGGGGGATAAGGGCTCTGACAGGGTCATTGTTTCAAGTGGAGTTCAGTCTTTTGTTTGCCATAAACGAAGAAGACAGGAAGTCAGCTGTGAGGTTTAGGAATAATATTTAGATAATTGTGAGATATCTCATCTTAAAGTTCAAACTGATTGAACCTGAGCTGAGTTTTGAGTCAAACTTTGTTTACAGGCCCATCATCTTTGTGGCTGACACTTGCAAAGAGGAAGAGAGAGAGAGAGAGAGAGAGAGAGAGAGAGAGAGAGGGAGAGAGAGGCGATGGGGAGGGAAGAATGAAAGAGAATGAGCCAGGACTTACGGTTTCTTTCTGACCTTGGCAAGAAGGAAAAATCCATACGGAAAGCAAAACAATAAATAATAATAAATAATAACACCAACAGCGATGCCAACACTCCAGGAGCCGGAAAATACAATAACACTCCATTGTGCCCATATTCTTAATAACTCTGCATCTGACTATCTAAATCCAGGCTTCTGCAAAAATCAGCCAGGAAGATGCTTGCACCAAACACAGCATGAGCCTTGCATTTAATCGGTTACTGTAATAAACATATAAAAAAAGATTTTTTTTCCATGAGAGGACAGAGCAGTGGCTACATAAAAGGACATCAAATGACACATCCTCCATCTCCCAGCAAATAAAAAAGCCATCAGCTCATAACAAGGCGGTGATAAAAGGTGCTGAGGCCAGTAAGATTAAGACTTTGTAATAAGGTTCGGGCGCCAAAACTGACAGCCATTTTCTTTTATATTTATCATGTCTTCACATTGGGGTGAGAAGCCAGGAGTCTGTCCCATTGCTGGCTAGAATTTATAGCAGCTCCATTATTAGGAGATTGCACTGAAATGGGGCAGAGGTATGGTTTTCTGAGAACGCTACGATAGCCTCCTACATTATACACTTGACAGGTTTGTCAGCGCTTAGTAACAAGCCTTGTAAAGTACTTTAATATCATTAGCACTATTTTCTTAATGTGTCTGCTCTCCTAGCAGCCTGAAAATGTCATATATCATGGTCTGGAGGAAGGCATACATAGCTATCTCTCTCATTCTCCCTCTCTTTCTTTTTTTCTACCTTCCCCCTGAAATTTGATTTTATTGCCACACATTTGGTTGATGTTTTAATCAAAATAATGTAGCCATTTTCCTTTATTGATTAACAAGTAAATATGTATAAATATGTAGTTAGGGGTGGGCAACCCTTTTAGAGGATATTGAAAACAACATAATTAATGGCTTCCTCATCTAATTACAGTGCATGTGTTACATCTCCCCATTGTTTTTTCTGGTATTCTTTTTTGCTTCTCTGCCCCTCCAACAGGAGAGGTCTGTTGCCAGAACGTCTGTGGATTTGATACAAAGGGGAAGGGGCCATGAGCAGGAAAGAAAAACAAACCAAACCCAGGCTCTTGGTCACTTTTCTGAAAATATTTGTGATATCTCTGCTGTTTCAAGTGACTATACTCCCCATCACCCCAAAATTCATCATCCTCAGCGGGTAATGGTGACCTGAAGCTTTGTATGCTAACTTTAATTTCTTTTAATTATCCAAGACATGCCTGTGCGCATTTATTTATTTAGAATGTTTCCTTGAACCCATCAAGATATGAGTCAAAGCATCATTTGCAATCCAGGGTGCCACAAAGCAAGGGGTTGCCCTCTGCAGACAGGGCTGGAGGTCAAACTACCTCTCAAAGAGGCATATCTTGCCTAATGGATATCTCCTGTGCTAATGTCAAGAGATGTGAAGTCCACGTCCTACCGCAACAATGCAAGAATTGTTTATAATTGCATTTGAAAATAAACATTTATTAAGTGCTCTACAAATGCATGACATTATAAGCAAGGCTTGGATCTCATTTGGGAACAGGATATGCTTCTTAAATAGGAGTTGTGTTTACTCCTGACGTTGTAAATATTCTCATGTATGACCTTAATCATAAAAATTCCAGCATTGTAAACAACTGCACTAAATCTATACAAAAAAATGGGCTCAAGCAAGGAAAACAAATATGTAAATGAACCTCATCAAAGAGAGTTTTATTATCTTAAGTATGACCTCAGTCAAATGGCTTTATATCTTGGAAGATTGTTAAAGTCAAGTACACAATCTACTTCCGTACTGACGCTGGGACTAAAACATCAGGGATTTTTCACCCACATTTGACTGACTTCACTGTAAAGCTTCGAAAATCAAATATTCTCCAAGCATTGTGTGTTCTTGGTTTTACTGATCTGAAGAATGAAGGGGCAGGAGAAAATCTGGGAGGGAGGAATGGAAGTGAAGATACATTACGGCCCAAGAGTGCCAAAAAGACAACTTGCCACCAGGTCACCAGAGTGTCCCCAGCCAGCTCGGACACCTGTCACAGTGCTGGTGGGGACATTGACCCCACACCGGAGTGTCACCCTCACATGTAGGAACCCTTACACCACGAACCATGTGTTGGAAAGGTCAGCAGAGCTACGAGCAAGCTCATAGCTTGAGAATAGGAATAATCAGTGTTCTAGGGAGGCAGAGGGACAGGGCAAAGAGCAGCTCTGGGCATGTTTCTGTCCATGCAGCCACACAGATTTAAAGTGGAGCTACTCCCGATTGCTGCGGTGAAAAGAGAGGAAAGGCATTGTACAACCCAGCTTTGCCTCCTTGGAAACACTTCTCATGATAAAGCAAGTAAATTAATCCATAAGCAACTCCTTGTCATTGCCATCCTGCTCGAGCATTTGGACAACATTCTCTGGCACAGGGTGGGATTGTTGGGGTGTCCCTGTTTGGGGCCAGGAGTTGGAATTCAATGATCCTTTTGGATCCCTTCCAACTCAGGATATTCCATGATTCTATGGTTATACTGCAATATGCAGTAGTATCTTCTAGGCTCTGTTTAAGGATCCACCAAGAGTTGATTTCAAGAAAAGTTGGAGCTGATACTTTTTGCATAAAAGTGTCTGACCATATTCTTTAATAGATTTTCCTCATCAATAACAGTTCTGTTTTACAAATACGTCATTTCAAAATCTGGAGAAAGTTAACACCGAATTTACCTATATGAAAGGCAAACTTTTAATGGATACTTCCAAATAAAACCTGTAATACAATTATCTAAAGCATTACCTGTAGCAATAATAAAATCTAGAAAGTTAACATTATCATTTTATATATATTTATTTTAATATTTATATTTTATAACATTATAATTTTAAAAAATCCTCCCAAATATGACTTGAAATATCTCAACTAGCTCTGCATAATATTAATGGATAGGTTAACTTCACTTTCTGGGTGTTTGTTATACAGTGTACTAAATAAAACTTTTCTCCTGACATTTTGAACATCTAAAAAAAATTCAGACTTCCTCATTTCGTGGTGTTTTCCACCACAATCACTTTGCTAGTATGTTTTATAAATCATTGAGGAAAGGCTCAAAATAAATTAATCTCATATGGAAGGATTTGTACTATCTATATTACTTATTGCACACTAAAAGGAGGTGCAATAAGCTAAGCAGCAGATATATACACAGCTACATTGTCTCTGGCATGTGCCATATGTTTTATATTACTACCAATGGCTGAGGAGTCTACTTGAGCTGAAATTGTTGAGACTTTTTCTAAGATCTTCATGGGAATTGCATCTTCCAGTTTCTCAGAGCTGCATAATGGCAGCGAATATAGAATGAAACTCCAAAGAATCAATCACATGTATTTCAACACGCTCATCGCCGAATAAACACGGACTGATTCACATAACTCAGCTCATATTTTCCAAGAGCTAATATAAATCCAGATTAATGTTCAAATATAATGTGTAATATCTCTATCCACGGGAATAAAATGTAAGCCAAATGCGATGACAGTGTCCTTTTAACTGCTAACCAGACATGCTTTGTGAATGGCTGCCATGTATTTCTTTTGCATTGAAAATGCCCATCACGGCAAGTACCCCGCAGTTGTAATTAGTGAAGATGCAGAATGTTATCGAATATCACAACATTTTGACTGTCAGATTGCTCTAGCCGAGGAAAGTTACTCTGTAAAATGAGAGGCTGATGTTGCAGTTGTATTGACTTTTGTGTCATGTTTGTTTCAGTTTACTAGTCAAAACAACTTTCAGAGCTCTTCCTTGTCCAGAAGGTTCAGGCTGCCTTATGAAAATGAAGCTGTCTTGTTTTCTGCTTCATAAATCATTGTCAAGCTGAGCCAGATAACAGAAACAAGTTCAGATTCCAAAATGATTATTCTTAGAGATGATGTATTAAGTATACAGAATACAACTTGATTTTCATAAGCCATGTTGACTTTGCAGAACTGAGGCTAGAGGGGAAAAAATTAATGAGTAATTGGAGGTGTGAGAGCCTGCAAAAAGTCCCAGGAGAGAGGGAACAGAGTGGGTGGGGTGAATTCTCTTTTTGAGAAGCTCTTGAAGTAATTTCAAAGCTGCCATTTTCCCCTCATCTCTGCCCTTGTGCTTTTTTACTGTTACAGATAACCCATTTGGAGCATCCTGTAGACCTATTTTGCTGCACCCACTAATGTGGTATTATAACCTTTGCTGGGCTTTGTATCCAGGCTCTGGATTAAGAATGTATCAGAAACTATTCCACTCATGAGCACCAATGAAAGGAGCCAATGGCACTGGGAATTTGCCTCCCCTTCATTTCTCTCCCTCCTTCATATCATGCATGTTTCTCGATGACTCTGCAATCCTTCCCTAGCTTTCTGGGTCTCTTTTTTATAATACAGAAAAATGGAAAGTACATGAATGATCCCTCTGTCACGGGGTTAGAAGAATCACAACAAAAATAGCATCCTGTAGGTAAGGTCAGTTCTTGAAATACAATTGCAAGATGTGGTTCCACATGGGAAAATATGAACAGGACAATGGCCAAGCCTCTTGTTCCTCTTTAGGAATCGTTTCAGACAAAAGGACTGAGTAGGAGGGATATACTGGGATGATAACAACAATTTGAAAGTGAAAAGGATCTCACTTAACAGAACTTTTTATTTATGTGATATTATCATAAGATATGGGAAAAGGCTGTGGATCTGAACCGTGAAGCAAGGTCTAAGGCTGTAAAGCTCTGGAGAAGATGGGATTTAATACAGCAGCACTTGTGTACTTGAGTATGAAAATTGTAAGAGAAACACAGGTAACTGGGCTTCCTTTCACACCGAGTCAGCAGGCCCTTCTCTCATGTGGCTCAAACACATGGGTGTTAGATTTTTTTGTATGTTTTTCTTTTACTCACCTGCAAAGCAAATACCGCAGAATTAGACACCACAGCACCTCAATCCCCATGCAGATGCAAACATGCACATTGGCCTAAGGCCCCTCACCGAAGTCCGTGGCTGTTGATGAAGAACTTAGACCGAGGTCCACCACGTGCTTGATGACCAGCATAGCCTGAGACTGTCTTTCTTGTCAGAAACATGTGTCCTGTCTCTGGCTGCATCACCTCCCCAGAAGTTGTCTTTAACACTAAACATTGTAAAAGAAAAAACAAACATAGGAAATTTCAGCTGTGGCTGTGAAAAGAAATCATGCTCAGGGCTCCCCTCAAACACGTTTCTTCATTCTTTTAACGGAGAAAAGGAAATTAAAATCAAACAAACCTATGTTAAAGGAATGTGAAGGCTGTGAAACAAACCAACAAAAGCCAGGAAATGTTCAAGTTAAGGCTGTGACACTCTGTCCTTCACTCAAGCTGTTCTGACTTATTTTTTCTAAACAGAGGGAGTTGAGATCAGCATGTCACCCTCAGATTTGAATTTCCTGTTGTGAACTAGTATGTGCCTGTGCCTTAATAATGTTATTAGATATTGTTTATTGCATTTGTGAATGTGATGCAAGTGCACACATCTAAATTTAAATACACCCACATCCCCGTGCATTATATCAGTGCAGAGCAATGTAACTACCAGAGCTTTTTGCAAGTGCTAAGATTTGTCTCCTTAACAACAATCAACCCAGAAAGTGTCTGTACTTTAACGAGCCGATAGCCACCTTGGAAAGTCATGCTTGTCACCATAGTGCACACAAAAGCCTTTGGAAATGTCATAGTGGCTATAGGGATGAGATCAAATCCACATGCTTCAAAGTCACTCAAGCAAGAGAAGACTTTTTAATTTGGGCAGTGCTGAGCTCCAGAAACCTGGACATGAGCTTGCGCTCCAACTCAGTAGAGGGCAGCAGTAGGTGGAGATGGGGGTGTTCCTATGTTCCCAGCAAGTGTCTATCAGAAAAATCAGATTTTTCCTGGATATGACAAAAACAACAGAAAAAAAACCCCAAGCTAAGCAAGTTGGCAGCCATGTAGATGAGTACATGAGTGAATAGATGGTTCCCATGCAGCTCAGGAACCATTTGTACCATCCCCGCACTCCCACCACATCTGGGATTTCACAAGTCGCTGGAAGCTCAGTGGGAAGTGGGTGTGTGGATCATATGCTATTCTTCCTCCGGACACATGAGGGAATTGGCGCAAGTCAGAGGCAGGATACCAGACTAGATAGACCAAATGTCTGGGCCACTATTGTGAGAATAATGTCAATTTAATGTTAGTCTATCATCACCTATTTTGAACTAACCTTTGTCACTGGCTCACTTCTGATCTCGTTTGGAGTCTGAGCACTCCAACACTGCAGCAGCCAGCACTGGCTTCCCCCAGAACAGCTTTAGCACTGTGAACAATAGATTTTAACCTTTGCCACTTTCATTTTTTTTGGTTTTATTATCAGTCTGTGCTTCCACTACAAACTAAGCGCACAGGGCTTTGAGCTAATTACATTCTGTACATCTGAGCCAACTCTCAGTGCTTCATGCTGACACTCGGATACATCTGGGCCTGATAACAATTACAAATACTCTGGGCATACTTTAAAAAAGAGCTTATGTTACAATGTGAAACAGCATGTTTTACAGTGCTCATAATGGTCAGATAAATACAATAGCTTCAAATCCCCTTTCCAAGGCTTTAAAAAAAACCCACCTTGCAATAATTCATTTAGATCAGGAACCCATAAGGAAAGAACCCTTCCCCTTTTCTCCTCAGGCGAGACAGAGCAAAATACTTGAACCTAAGAACAGGCCAAAATTTTTGTCACAGGCAGGGAAAAGAAATGGTGAAGAGAGGGAGGTGATGGTGAGTTTCTGGTTCAGCAACAACAGATAGCAGGGCCTGGGTTCATCCCAGCTGGAAGAGACCCTGAGGGATGGTTCATCCCTTTTGAACATCCCTCTTGTTCTCTCCATTGACTGCAGAGGTAGATCAGAGTGATTTGGTTCATAACTTCAGTGCTTTGGGTACCCGAAGTGAAGCAGGATGAACTGGGCCTTGAATTCCCTGCTGTGTAAATATGTGCAGAGGTAGAGATGGGGAGAAGGCAACACCTGCCTCCACAGCTCTCCACTCTTCCCCTCCTTTCTCCTCCAGCCCCACTTGAGGGACCCACTCTGGGAAGCAGCAAGGAATGCTACTGGAGCTGTCTCGTGTTGCAGTCCTGGTGCTGTGACCTCTGTAAGGGTAAAGCTGGCTCAACATGCTCTAAACCATCTCTCAGATACCTGGAAATCCTTTTTTTAGTCATGGAAATGAATCAGATGAGAGAGGCACATGTGCTGCATTGGCTCTTCTTCTGTGTTCCTTCAAACCCATTTCAGGGCAACCTGATGGCAGCTTTGCACATCTCCAGGGAGACACAGGAACACCACCTCCTTTTAGAAGTCACTCTAGGAGCTTTTAGCAGCAGAATTGGAGCTGAGAATTATTATAAAGGTGTTTCACGGTGTTTTCTCCAACACTTGGGCAGGAAAGGGCTGTGTAAACCTGGGACTTACATAGCCCAGACAGGGGAGAAGCTTTAAAAAATTTATCCTTGGAGGAACCAAACCCAATAACCCTGTAAGAAGAAGAAAGAATGATTTAAACTTCTTTAGTGACTGTCTCATGGGAGTGATACAAAACACTCAGGATGCTTTGCCAGTTTGCTTTTCTAAAAGAATTGTTAATGCTTTGGAATGATGGACAGAGAAGAATTAAAAGAAAAACAACTCCCCAGGCCAGGTTTTTGCATAGGGCTGTAGCAATTGTCAGTCACAAAGAGCTCCCAAGCAAGCCCTTATGATAACACACAGAGTATATCAGCCATCATCTGTCTTTTCTCAGTAAACAGTTGTATAGTAATAAAACAGAGTGATACAGCTGACTCTAACCTGGCAAATTTCCCTGCACCTAGTGTTTACATCTCTTTAAGTGTATCTTTGTCATATGGTTACAAGGCTATTTCATGCTCTCAAGTTTAATTCTTTGTAAATATAGCTCTCTTTGTGCGTGTGAGGCGCATGTGTTAATAAATGTTCCATTCGCAGCCGTTCCTCTTGCTCAAATGGAAAATTAAGAGTCCTTGATTGAGCGGCTTCAGAGATTGCTGGAAGTCTCCCTTCCCATCTCAGCAGAGTTGCGATGATTGCTCGGGAAGTTTCACACTTTCAAATATTTGTGTGAAGGCTAAATCCTGCCTTCTGCTAAGTTGTGGGGAGCCGCTTTTTTTTTTCCTTATTTTTTCCCTTTTTTTTTTTTCCTGCTAAAAAATAGGTTTTTCTGGAAAGCCCGCTCCCCGCGTTCTCAGGGGTTATAAAAATGGGAATCATTTTTATTGGCAATCCACTGGAATAGTGCTGAGACAAATGGAAACTTGAAGATAAGGATCCTCGGAGGTGAAAACATACAGCTGTTGGGAATTGCGAAAGAATCTGGCCAATAAAGGAAGTCACTATTTTTCCAGGCCTGAAGTGAGTTATAGGCCGAGACGGGTGTTGTATATTTATGTAAGGCTGCAGCGGGGAGCTCGAGCGACCGTATATTGCTGAAAGAGCATCATTCACATTCAACCTGAGACAAAAGGTGGAAATGAAGTAACATCCTGACCGAAGAAGGGCTCACGACAGAATAATAACATTTGTGAGAGGGGGGCCGGCGTGGCCGCCTGTGGGTAGAGCTCCAGGCGAGGAAATGGCAGAGGTGCCTTGTCAGCCTTCAAAAAACACACACACAAGGCACACACACGTGGCCTGGCCGGTGTCCTTGGGAAGGGGCATTTGTCTTCTGCAGAGACACTGACATTTAATGGATGGACATGGATGGGTGTGCTATGACAGCTCTGCTTGAGGGACGTGTTTACCCGGATGCCTTTTCTGCCTTGTTGTATCAATACCGACCCCAGTTAAAAAAAGACACTTGAAAGGTTGAAGCTTTTGGAACTTTTCAGTCCTTTTATTAAAAAATCCCCAACTTTTCTTGCTCACTCCTCTTTCATTATTTTGGCAATGTTTGCTTTCAAGCTGGCAATATCAAAACCAAGTTATATTTCTCTGAGGAGCAAAGGCAAGGGTCCCTCCCCATAAATAATTAGGCATTGTCATAAATAGATGTCCAAATATAACGCAAAGACAAATAATCAGTGTTTTCATGAGTCTGCAGGTAGAAAAACTAAGGTACATAAAGGGTTAATAGGCTTTTTAAAGTTTTAACACATATTTGATGGTTCAAACTGGGAGGGAAATTGCATCCTAATTCAGAGTGCAATGACACAGCCACAGACATAACCATGATTTTGCAAATATTTATCTTTCCAAAATATTTGCATATGTGTCATGATTTCATTTTAACACTATATCCATCATTTTGGTTCAAACTAAAATTTACTTTAGGTATAAACCTTCTGCAGATTTTGAGGGAATGCAACTAGCTTTTTAGGTGATCTGAAATGCTGGCTTCCTTTTTAAAAGACATAGGGTGGCTTAGAAATCTGAAGCTGAACCTACTCTAGTGCGGGTTTGGAATTTTTAAAATGATGATGGGTGTTGAAAACAGTGGGTTTCACCCAGGGCTGGTTTTAGTGACAGGATAAATCACACCAGCTTGTGGACCAGAACTCCTCTGGCCCAGATGTAGCTGTCTATATGTTAGGTGTTTAGTTTGGAACAAGCAGGACAACTGGACAACAACGATCACAGACACCTCATCCATCCCCACATCAGCCTGGGTGTGATTTTGACCCCCTTCCACCACGCCAGGAGGCCTCTCTGCAGTCACTGGAAAGTTGCATTTTCCCTGCACTGTTTAGAAACCTTCTCTCAAACTGAATATTTTTGGGGTGCTGTACTTAAAGAGATAAAACACCAAATCTAGCAAAGAAATAGATCCATTTAAATTGAAAGATTTTACATCCTCGACAACTGGTCCAATGCTGTCTTATCTATTAAATCCCAGGGTGTTTTGGAGTGTTTCTCCACTTGTGCCCTGAATCTCAGTGCAGGTGTTTTTCCCACCCACGGGATAGGCAAAGTGTATTTGGAGCTCTTATAAAATACCTAGTGACTATTGTATTTTTTTTTAATAAGCATCCAGAAGGCCTTGAGTCACATCAAAACAAACAAAGCCTGTCATTCTCAGACAAATGTCCAACTTGCTCTGCCCTGTGGAATTTGGACCCAGCTTAAAACTCCGCTGGCAAAGAAGACACTAAACTGAAAAAAGTACACCTGGGCTTGGAAGAACATCTTCCAAAGTCATTAAACTTCTGAATAATACTATAATAACTGATGTGAAAATGAGAGTGTCTTTTTTTTGTATTTTAATTATTCCTAAGTGATAGTCATAAAAATATATTAGCTTATAAGGAAACTGCTGGAGAATATAATAGGGATGAAACTGCTGGCTTCCACAGGATTTTAAAGTACTTTTCTAGAAGTACACCTGAACAACTTCAGGGAATGAATGTTTAAGCAACTTGTAGAATTCTCCACTTTGGATTAAAATAATGTAGACTACTCCACGGAGTCTGAAATTACCTACAGAAAAGGCAATTCCTTCCTCCTAAACCTAAAGGAATTTTAAATAACAGAAGATACACCCTAAAAGATGAAATCTATTGTTCCATAGTTCAAATAAGGTTAATGAATCACAGACTCTTCAGATTTTTTTATTATTTATTATCATTATTAAGAATAACATCTTGACTAATACTATAAAACATTCATTGATATAAATCAAATTCAGTTTAGGCACTCGTAGATGCAGAATCAACATACACTATCTTTATAATGCAAAAATTTAATATTACTGAGGGAAAAAGAATCACATCGTGTTGTGATTTATTCATTTAAATTCTTAAACTTAAAAATAAGATCCCCCAACCACGTGCAGGTAGCCCACACAGCCTTCTTGTTAAAATGCCCTTCCATTTAAACATGGATTTTAACCTTTTCACCTTCGCCGCTTACATTTTTCTTTCGTTTTGTTCAAAGCATTTAGGTAAATTAGGATGAGGTCCCTCCATAAAAATGCGAGGGGATCAGTGAAACTTTCATCTCTAATTTATTCATGAAGGAGAGAGGTCTTTTCTGGTCATGCTGTGCATCATCCTGTCAGAATGACTTTCCTTCTTCTTGAGAAGGGATAAAGGGAGATAGAAAAATCAGGGGTTTGGTCTTTCTTACTAATAATGACTGGAAGAGAGAAAACTGTGCACTGCTTTATTCAGTGGTTATTGTACTGCAGCTGAATTTAATATTACATATTACAAGGCCAAGTTTCAATATTAAGGGGACTGAAGTTACTAATGAGTGAAAACATAAATTATTTATGTAAGATAACTGGATCGTCTTTTCATATGAAGTTCACACATAACTTTAAAAATATGAATTGGTGGGTTCTCCTACCAACTCAAGCAGGTAGGATAGGCAGCTTTCCGCCTGGATACAGCAGAAGGATCCATGTGCTTGGGGAGGGTGTTGCAGGCACAGCACACCCCGCTTGTCTCTATTAGCACAGACCCTGACAACTCTAAGCTGTGCACAAAAATACTCACTTCTGATTTCAGCTCTGGAAATGCAACTACAGCTGAATAAAGTTTTAATGATAATTATAATAAAAAATGATTTCATTTTAGTCATAAACCTGTTTTCTGGCTAGTATTCCCCATCCTTTCCAAAATCTTCAGGTTTCAGATTGATTTCTTTCACTTATTGTTGTTATAACAACATCCCATTTTGTATCCCAATCTGTCGGGGGGCAGAAAGATTTTTAATACAAATGGCCTTTATCCCAGCTGATGAATGAACTCTTCTGTGTTCCCCCAGCTTACAAAAATTATCATCTTTTATACATGCTTTAAAAAGAAAAGGGTGGGGGCTAGGGAAGCAAAGCAGAATCTGGTATTAGTCCTTTTAGTCGTCAGGAAATTACAAAATGTACACTTGCGGAGTAAGCAATTTTCGCAGTCTGCTGGCACATCCATCTTTTTAATGAGCCTTGTTTATAACCTGACGCCATGTTTCTAGTCACCTACCCTGTTTACATCTTTGGCCCCTTTAATTAAGAGAAGAACCAGTTAAAAGAAAGTAAGAAGAAATATTAATATGATCTGATTAATTCAGCTAGCGGGAGGTTATGGGGTACCAAGGTTATTATAACCTATAAAGGCAACATGAGCAAAGCTGTGTTCATTTGTAATTTTATTAGGCAGAGCAAATTAGTGAGCCCACATGGCAATGACAAAAGACCCCTTCCCATTCTCTCTTACCCCCCACCGAAAGGGCCAGGAGCCTAAAGTTAGGCTCCATATTAGGCAAATGAGAGCTGATAAATCTCAGCCAACAACTAATGAGAATCTCCAGAGTTGGAGCTGTGCTAATTTGAAAACATTAGCTGGGATCTCTTTTTCTTTTTTTGGTGCGTGTACAAAGTCCAAATAACACAAGCCTGCTGCTGTCATAGGGGTCAGTGGGGTGAAGATGGTGAGGCAGGAAGGCAAGGGGTTAAAGATAAAACGTGGAGAAAACATAGGAGGGGGCTAAGAGGAAATGCTGATAATACGTAGATCATTAGGCAGAGCATATATCATTGATAATACAAGGGGGATATAATTACATATAATTACATGACACTTGTTCAGGAGCCCCTCCCAGCTCCTCAGATAAGAAAATACAGATCTTTTCCTTGCTCTCTTACCTTGCAGTGTCCATGCAGCAGCATTGACATCATGACAACATCAAGCCACTTTTGAGGCTTTGCAGTGCTGCATCTCTAGCAATGTTACTTTAACAAACTCAGGTGAAACTTCTGGTGAAAAACGGAGGTGGATCCCAGCCCTGGTGCAACCCACAAAAATCACTGTCAGTTAAAGTGGTTACTCACAGCCCTACCTGTCCAGACTCAGAATGTCTTGGTGGCATGCAGATAATAAAACCAAAAAGAGTTCTCCAGCTCCTGAGAAGAAAGGCTTGACCTAACAAAACACACTTTTCCCAGTGGCAGAAGTTTTCTCACAGCACTTCTGAAATTTTCATCCGTAAGAGACAGCTGCATGTTGCACGTAACAGAGGAACAGCCTTATCTCTCTGCATACAGGTAGGGAAACGGAGCTACTTCAAGATTAAAGAAAAGAATAACAAGCACTCTGCTGCATTCATATTTGGGTTTTGTTTCAATTTTTTTTTTTTTTTTTGGTAGGACTGGGTCAAACAAGGATTAAAAATTCACGAAGAGTTTAGAAAATATTGCTGAAAAGGAGACTGAATGAAATCACATAAGTCCTGGGGCTGAGCTGTGACAAAAGGATTTTGGACTGAGGTCTAATGCTTCGGCCACTGACTATGACTCTCATCTATTGCTGTATCTCTGTTACCTCTATCTTTTAATTCTACTGATATTCCAAAATGGCATTTTTTGTCAAAGAGACAAGTGAGTGAGCAGATGAGCTCCAGAGCAGAGGAACTTCCTGTCTAGTGTACAGCAGGCACACCAGACAAAATTACAAGATCCCTTCTAGCAGGAAAGAGAGTTAAAATAGCCAGAATGGGGACGAGATGGGGTGCTATTCCAAATTTTTAAATTCCTCAACTGATGAAACTTAAGTTGAAGTACTTAAAAGAAATAAAAATGAAGAAATGAGAAATGTAAAAATTATTAAAGAATTACACTTTTAAAAAGTGGGGCCTTTTAAGACAGAGACCATCTTACTGAAAAATCAATTTTAAGAACATTATATTTCACACTTCATAGTTATCTCAGTTAAGGTAGAAAGCCTAATAATACTGAAAACTATTTTTATGTGTATCTAAATAAACCAACCCTCTTTTTCGATTGTTTATTTTTACCTCAGCTAACCCCCAAATGTTTTAATTAACACACACAGTGCTGCACTCCAGTAAGACATCTGTGATGGGACTGAAATTCTCATAGCATTGTGGTCCTTCTCTCCTGCACATACAGTTAAGCTGCTCTTTTCACTCTTGTGACAAATTTCATTGACTCCGTTAGTCCCAATTTTATTGAAATATATTGAAGTAAAAAATTTCATTACCAAACCCTAGCTACTGGCAGAGAAGTTTAAAGCATTTCAGTTTAGCTGTGTTTATTCATTTTTTTTTCTTTCACACATGACCTTGAATTTTGAGAGTAGGTGCCTCCAAGACTTTTGCTAAGCCACAGTCCATGGCTTTAAGATACTACTAAGAATGTTGACTGACAGGTTTAAAACTCTCTTTTACATGAGTGCCTGTAAAAGTCAAAAGGCCCAAAAAATTCGAAGATGGATTTATTGTTCAATTTATATATTCTTAGACACATTTTACCAAGTATTATTAGGTGCTGTGAGTTATCAAATCACTTATGTTACTTGTGAGTTGAATTATCCCCATGGTTTCCTGGTGAGGACCAAAGAACTGGTTTGGGCCTTGCATAATAGTATCAAAAAGAGCGTTGCCTCAAACCAAATCAAAACCTCTCTCTGGAAGAGCAGCATCTCTGTGAGTCCCAGCTTTCTGGAGAAAAGGTTTGAAAACCATTACGTTCATTTGTTATTTTGTCTCCTGTTTCTCCACACCATCAAAATCTGGGTAAGACTAGAAAACATCAACATGCCAAAACGAAAAATACAATTTAAAACAATCTGACACCTCAGTGCTGGGCCCCATGCCATTTTAGCACAAGCTGGGATGTATACTTGAAAATGCAGAAGAAAATTAGTTCTTGGGATATCTTCAATTCCTATTTTGCACTTGCAAGATGAAAGACAGGACTTTTTAAAGGAGTCTAAACAATTTCAGGCTCCAGATTTTGGCAGCTTTCAGTGGACCCAACCTTTCAGATAGGGATGCCAGCTGTCAGCCTCAATGCAAGGCGATTCTCTGGTGGTGTAAATTCCCCATCACTTGCCTCCCTTCCTTCTCCTTATCACAGCGTGGTGAGACTAAAAACACATGAAGGTGGATCTACAGTGGGCTGTCCTTCAGTGCAATAAGAGTAATTTAATGATGCTTTAGGTTGTCATGTCTCTGCCCAGCTCTAGGTCTTCTGGTTGTCACCTTCTGCTGCTGACACAATTTGTTTTCCTTAGAAGAGGACCCTCCATGTTCCCCAGTTCCTTCTTTTCAACCACCAGGGACTAGAAAGCTGGCAGAGTGCTTCAGGGTCAGTTTGATATTAAGGAATATAAATACAGGCCCAAAAGCCGGGGAGGATCATGAAATGATGCCTCTAAAAGAGAAATTATTCCTCTCATTCTTCTCCACTAGGTCTCAAAGTGGACTGATGAAATATAATCTGAACTGCATGAAAATCTCTGTGATGTGTGAACTTTCATATGGAAATAGGTTTGTGGCTATTCATTACCTGTTTATATTTGCAAGGTTAAAAAGTTTAATTGATCGTTCAATAAATTATCACTTTACAGATCAGGTTAGGCTCTTAAACAAACCACGAATCACCATGTTAACATGCAGATATAAATGAGTCTTTCTCAATAGGATAAACACTGTTCCCCGTGTACGGTAGGTGTGGCAATTAGATTATTGATTTTAGGTAAATGTCTTGTTAATTATGCAGGAGGCTTCACTACTAGTGTTAATTAACTTACTGCTCCTTTGAATCAATACACTACGGCCTCAGGAGGAAAAGCTTTCTCCCCCTGGTCTTTGGGGCAAAAAAAAAAAAAAAAAAGGAGGAAAAGTTTTGTTCATCTCCTTTCCTCTTTTTGTTTCTGAAACTACAACTTCTCAATTTAAGTGAGAGAAAAAAAAATAAATGGAGAGTGAGAAAGTGTTAAGAGAACACCTGGTACTTCAACCAATAGAAATGAAAGCCAGACCCTTCTCAATCACAAATGAAAATAATGTTCATCCTGTAAGGACTTCACCTCAAACTTCCCTCACCTATTACCTCTTTTTTTCAGTCTCACATCTTTATTTCCCACTGAAGTTACCCATTGCCACTTTCTTCCTTTCTCTGCATCTAGTCTTTGCTTTATGGGCAAGAGTTAGAATGATCTACACCCACTTTTACACCACTATCCCCAGAGCTGGCTATACTTTCAAAAAAGTATGTGTTTGAATGAATTCTCAAGTTCAGACCTGACTATCTTAAACAATCAACACAGGCTTAGATCAAATTACAGACCACTCTCAAGAAGGGAAAGTCAGATTCATACAGTGGAGATCTACTTTATAGACTTATGTAAAAGAGATTTTTCTTTGGTTTTTTTTCTTGCTGTTTGCTTGGTTTTTAATAAGCTACTTTGATCCTATATTATCTAATAAAGATCTTAAGTCATGAAATCCCATATAAAACTCTCCCAAAAATTTTAATGCCGCTATTGGAATTTCTCAGCTCAGAGGAACACAAATTTTGTCCAGATTAACACTCAGGGATAGAAAGATGACTATAAGTATTAATTCTCACATGCTCACTGTCCAAATCTGTATCAAAGCTCCCTGGAAGCAGGTGGATCTGCATGTCTGGGCAAAAGGTCAGTCATTTCCTTTGCATCTGCAATAAATGAAATAAACTGAAACCAGTTTCCTACTTGGCCTTTCGTTGTTTTCATAATTTCTCCTTTTCTCTTGGTGAATTTGCAGTTCAAATCCTGGGGGGTTTTTGGTGTGGTTTTTCCCCCCCCCCAGCGTATTTTGTTTATGCTTTCTTTGGTGAAGAGTAGAGATGAATGATGAGTACCGTAACCCTGAAGATACTGGAACATAACTTTATTCATATCAGCAAGCTCGATACAGTCAACAGAGCTTTTACATGAGCAAAGTTCCTCACATGACTTAAGTGCTTGCAGGATCAGGACCTTAATCTTGTGGTTTATGCTATTCATTGACCTTGGTCATGTACACGTTTATTACTGGTATGAAAAAGTACAAGGTAGAGTGAGTGACATTCCTGATGCAGGGAGAGATTTAACAGGGGAAAAAGAAATGTGAGTGGTTTTTTAACAGTTCTAAAAATAACCCAAAAAATCTTGGTAAAGTTTGAGACGAGCTTGCATTGATGTTTACATGAAGCCTGTTATACATAATTTTCCGAAGCTGTTTTCAATCATGCAAATGATTTTTTCCTTTGCAATATGCTAATGCAATCTGATTTATTTCAGTTGTAAAAGTTAATTACAATGTGTTTGTGAGTCCCTAAAGATGATGTATTAAATGTTTATAACCAGGATTATTAAAATGTCCTGTTTCGATTACAGTGCTTCTCTTTCAAACACTAGAACTAATTGTAGCCTTAAATCACAACAACCTCACCGTTAAAATTAACACAAGGGCAACATTGCATAATTTTAATTAATTTTAATTTGGCCAAAGCAAATTAATTTTTGTTTTCTAGAAGGACAGCTAAACTCTTTTCCAGCCAGATTCTGTTAGACATGGAGTTCATAAACTTCCTTTTTCCAACATTTGTGTCTCTTTAATGATTCTATGGCTGCATGTTTACATTTTAAATGTTTGGTTTTTTTTCTAATGTTCTTTCTATTTCCATTGAAATTACTATATTCTTGTCTGAAGTACTTATTACTGGGCACCTAAAAGGAGAGAAGGAAATAATGATGAAATACCCAGTATTCCACTGACTATGCATGCCTGTGCAAAGAACTGAATTATTCTGTAAAAAAAATAACTCAGAACCCCTTGAAGCTCTTGAACCTTCAGCTTATCCCTACTGAACATCCCTGAAACAGCTCTTGGTGCCTGATGACAAAACATCCTTACAAAAGAAAATATACCTCGAGGATACTTAATTTGAACACCCACACTCTCTTCGCTTTGGTGTTGCATTAAGAATTTTTGCAGGAAAAATGGGTTTCTTCTTCTTCTTTCTATGTCCATGTGGCACAAGTCATCTTGCTTGTGAATTCCCTAACTGGAGCCTGAAACTCACACGCTGTGTAATATCACAGCTGGCTGCTGGGGTAGCACAACGACACCACAGAGCAGATTCTTTGAGGTGAGTTTGGGATAAAAATAAGAGAAAATGAGGACATTAATATTCTTATCCCTTTTATTGTTACCAGTTTTATAAACATGACCAAAACTGTCAAACTCACATCTAGAGGTCGTTCTGATGCAGCATTTGAAAAAGCCCTTTCTCCCTCATGAAAAACCAAATCCCTGTAATGGTGAGTGTGGGATTTGGCTGTACACGAGTAATTTGTTGCCAGGGAAAGAAAGCAAAGTTTCAATTCAGGGAGTTTCCAGAGTTTTTTTTTTCCAGAGGGAGCTGTGGTTTCCCTCTCCCACCCACAGAAGCAGCTGTGGGAGCAAGGGATGGGTAAGGAAGGGCTTGCCCTTCCTTATGTGCTGGAACAAGAACAAGCTCGCTGCCTTGCAGGAATAGAAAGGAATCACTTGTCCCTGTGCAGCACTTAGCAAAGACCAAATGTCCATGTTTTTCATGACAGACAGGAAGAGCATTGATAGAAGGATGGCCACACCGAAGCAAAACAGAATTCAATCTAGACCAGGATCCTGTCTCCATCTATGGCAAAAGCAGTTGCTTAGCCAAAAGTATAAAAACAGGTCAAGCGTATCACACCACCCACCTATAACTCACGACTTCTAAGTATTTATTAAGATCCTTCCATGAATTGGACCAGTCTTCCTTAGACACATGAAAACATCTGCAACATCCACACAGTTCAGCTCAGTGTTAATTATCAAAAGCTGTTCAGCACAGTTTATTCCTAATTTTCCAAATACTTTGAAACATTTACAACAATAGCTAAGGCTTATTCTTAACTTCTACTTAGCGAGAAGCTGAAGTAGGACAAGCCAGAGTTGTCTTTCACCATTTTTGTGGAATCACACCATGCAAAACTGTCACCCATTTAGTGGCCAGACTTAAGACTTTGAGCAGTCCATAGGTTTTTGCAGTGGCTGAATTCCTCTTTCATGCCTTGCTGGAGAAAAATGACGTTTGTGTAAGCCCTTTACTGTAATCTTGTGTTGTTTTAGTTTGTCTCTGGATAAAGGAACCAAGTTTAAGTGCACATAGGTCATCCGACTGAAATTGACGAGGCCTCAGTTGCTCACATCTCTTTCCATAATGACCTCTTGAAGCTGATGCTCAAAAGAGGGAGTTAACATAGGCTTGGGGGAGACTCATCTCACCTACATGGAAACCATTTAGGGGTGTGTGCATTTCCACGCAAAATGATTCAGTCCTAGCACAAGTGTCAGGTCAGGGCTGCGGCTGCCTTGAAGTTGAAAGCTAACCTGACTTACCCACATTTTTTAACATGGGTAAGACAGAGACTTTAAATCTTTCTCTGCTTCTCATCTGTGTACATGAATATAGGCCTTCTGCAATGCAGCAACAGTTTTTAGTCACATTAGCCACATCTTGGCTCTGAGGGACATGTCACCTGAATGTCCTTAGCTGCTGTTTTCCCTTGAAGCCTGTATCCCCTGTGTCCCCAGCCCTCATGCTCAGACTCTTCCTGGAAAAGAAAAACTTCAAGAAGGATGCAGCTGAACTTGGTTCAGATTCCCATCGATGGAGATATAAATCTTACCATGGACAAACATTTCAAATAGTGAAACTGCTGTCTTTAAACACTGTCAGTCTGCAGCCTGCCATCTTCATCCTTCTGGAGGACAAACGGCTGCTGTAGCCTCCCAATTCAGAGAGAAACACAGGGCAATGTGATCTATCTTTTCAGAGGATCATCTCCTCTCTTGCAAGAACATTTGCTTTAGGTTTGATTTACATGATACTGGCTATCTTTAGCATCCTGCTGGTTTCCAAGGACATCTCTCAACACAGATGTGAACTCCTCAAATAAAACCAGACAGTGGCTGGGTAGGAGCCCTCTGCATGGCAGCTGAAAGGAACAGGGGTTACGGACTGGGCTGGACAGCACTCACTGAAGAAAAAGTATATGAGGTGTGTGTGGGTCTGAATGTTCAATCTCTCTACTCAGACAGACTAGAGGTGAGAATCACCACAATGGGAAAATCACAGAATCACCTCAATCATTCTCTGATTCTGTGGTTTTTCTATTGTGGTGATATTTCCTACTGACATAGTAGAAAATAGCCTTTCAATTAATTTTTCTCCCACGACTTCCTTCAGTAGGTTGCAGATGAAGCATGGACAGAAGGGACCAAAGACCCAGATAACAAAGTGGTTCTCATTTCTTGGATAAAGATCAACCCAAGCATCTCAAAAACAGATTTTCAGAGTTGCTGAACAGCTATCACAGATAGGTGCTCAGCAACTCTTAAAACAGGACTTTGCTCTTTGGAGAGTGTTTCAGCCTACAGGCTGTCTTTCACAGTGTAGCAGACAGATTTTTTTTTTTGCTTCAAAGGCAAGAATCTGAAGGAAAGTCATGACTGAGTTTCCTTCTTTCAGCCTTTATACCTGAAGGTACCCAGTCAAATAGGAGGTCTTTTACCGGCTGGACATTTTCCAAAGCCCATAAAATATGGTGAAAGTTTACACATATTTACCCAACCAGATTTAATCCTGAGCCTTGTCTTCCTGCACTGTTTTAACATGTTCTACAAAAGCAGTGTCAGACTGTCCCCAGCAATACTGAGTGGCACTCATCCCATCCAAACAGCTCTTCACCTTCTCCTTCAGTGGAGATTCAGCAGCTGAAGGCGCTGAGACCACAGTGAACTTCTGTCACCCACAGTGTTAATGACTGAAAGTCAGCATCAAAGTAAGAAGCATAAATAGGAATTCTTTAATTATAATGAGTGGCACATTAACCTCAGCATGAATCTGTCATGACTTTTCAAAATGGCACACATGTGGTTCTGTGCTTGAGCTAATGCCCTGGGCTTTTCACTTGTTCACTTTAGATCTGTGTTTGCTTTTCTGACTAGAATGGCTCTTATCCAGCTGACTTCAATCATTGGGGGATGCCTCTGCGTCCAGCAACACGGAAGAACCCTGAGAAATATTGACAGTAAAGAAATTTTCTCTCTGCTGGCTGTTGTCTTTCTTGTTCTGGGGATAAATAAACTTGTTAACTCCCAAGAAATGGGATTAGGCATTTATCACTACAGTTGCATCCACATACAAGAGGCCAGATTCTCTGTAAGTCATCAAAGCTGAAGTCCATGAAATGATGCCAATCGTTACCAGCTGAGACCCTGGCCAAAAGACTGTGAAAAACCACAAATATATTGCTTTCCATGAAACAGAAAACACAAATGTTATATTGCGATGGAAGTGGTTTCATAAAGCATGCTGCTATTAATGGACCTTAGATATACTAAAAATATGGTTGCTGTTTAAAATACATGGTAGAGCAACCAGTTTATGAACAAACCCCGATGGTACCTGCTGTGCTGCTTTTCCAGGTGCCAAAGGCAAAGTGATAAACACTGCCATCTGTGAGAACTGCAGACCTGTCCTCAGACCACGGAGGTCTGGATATACTTTGATAGTCTTCCAAGCTCAGGCATGCTTCTCCAGGCTGGCTTTGAGCATAGCGTGTCATCCTATGTCAGAGCTACACAGAAATGAGTTATGGTGGGATTATGTGAAGTAAAGCTAAGGGTCAGATAACTTTTCACACCCCTGTAGTGAGCTGACAAAGAGACAGAAAAAATCCCCCATCTTGCCATCTGGGTTTCACTAAGTTCTTAACAACTTTGGAAAGTCCTGTGGTGTTTTCACAAGTCAGACATCATACCCACCAGAATGGCCGGAATGCGCCATGGCAAGGGCTTTGACAGACCCCCTGTTTGTGGGGGGTTTTGTCTGTTGTCCAAATACATGCAAGTTTTCCTTCATGTACCTGAATATTTTGCCCACAGCTGTGCACAAGGAAATGGTTTGATTCTGTGCTGACTGTGGTTTCTCTCTCGTACGTGCGCAACTTTTATATGCACATCCCCTTCACACAGTGCTGTGGCAGGGCTATCATTCAACTCAAGCCTTTTTGAGAGAAATTCACTTGGCCCAGCAGTCTGACTTCTGGTTAGCTGGCTGTTCTTCTGCTCTTCTGGTTTACAGCATCGTTAACCTGTAGGGAAGGGGTGAGCCTACCCGTCACTGGAAATACAGAATATAATAAAAGTCAAAGTGTTGTAATGGCACTGCTCTCCACCTGCAGACAGACACAGTTGACTCAGCCAAGTGGACTGCTCAGGTCCAGGAGTTCATGGTTCTCCAACTGTTTATTTTCCACAGCCCAATACCTATACCCCATGCTGCCACACATCTCCAAGTCAATGATGAGCTGGGTGTGTTTATCCTGATTTCTTCTCACTCCTCCTGACCAGAAGTAAACAAGACTTTAAAAAACAAATTGTCTCCTTCCTGCATTTATCTCCAGGATTACACTCAGTGAACAGCACTGGAGCTTGATTCAATATATCAATGCACCTCACCCTTCAGTATTTATCATTACTCTTTTAATGATGGGGAGGCTGAGGACAGGTAAGAAAATTGGCTTACCTTAAATTAAGAACTGTTCTAAATCAAACACAGTGGATGGGTTAGAGGAAAAGACAAAATCTTCTGGAAAATATTAAAAGATGGTTTTTTTCCCATGCCTATTTCTGTTTTGTTGCTAGTTGTAAATTATTGCATGGATGTGCACTTCCTAATGATGGCCACAGACAGTAAGGGGAAATTCCATACAGGCAGGGGAAGAAAATACAATTAATTTCACAGTATTTTCAGCACAAATTAATCAAAAGACCTACAGTTCATTAGAATCTCTGTTTTCAAGTTTTCAGCTCCTTGTCAAGTATCTAGGTTATATGTAGACCAGAATGAGAAGCCCAGATTTTAAAATAACCCTAGAGCTGAAATACTCTAGAGCCCCAAAATTCGGGATCAACCCCACTTAGGGTAAATCCACAGAAGCTTTCACTAAAAGTTAACAGTCCCCATGTTCTTCTGTGAGCCAAGCCTCAGAGCTTTTTCCCCCAGCTGCTGTCTCGGTCTGGTGTTACTTCTGGCCAGAAAATAGATCCAGAAATTTTATGTGTTGGGGTATCATCAGCAGAGAAAATCATGTCACCTATAGGGAGCTTGAATCAACTTGCACTTCTGGCCTGATTTCTTGAATGCCAAAGATTTCTTAGAAGAATCTTCATTGCTTCAAAATGTAAGACTGAATCAAAAAATGAGAAAGAAAACACAAAACCAGGCCTAAACAGAAACACCTGGGCTACACCTTCATTATAGATCCCAGATCTCTCAGAATCTGATTTCAGATCCTCTTCTTCATGCTCAGAGTTGGGTTTGACCAAAACTAGAGGTGTTCTTCAGGCAGCCTTTCCAAACCCCAGCCCTGTTTTGGAGCAAATACAAATAAGGCCCATCCCTATAAGCTTTCTGTTGGGTTTTCTTTTGGTCCCAAAATGGTTTCTTTCTCCACTCAGTGGGCAATGAACCTTTCAACATTTACCCCCATGGCTGAAACTGCTTCATTTATCTTCATCTTTGAAAGCAACTCTATAATTATATCTTGCATTGTTCTCTGTAAGTCGCTCGCCCGTTAAGAAAAATATGTAATCAGCCGCCTTCCTTTCTAGGCAAAGGTACGTGTGACCAGTGAGACCTTTCCAAACTAGGACTGTAAAAGGAGTTAGATGTTAGATAAGGACTATTCTCCAAAAGAGAAATATATGCAAAAAAGAGAAGATAGACATCTTGCCAGAGAGTAGCATTTCTAGATAAACACTTCTGGTTATAGATGATTTCAGATCACGTATCTGTTTTCCTGTGTTCCTTTGATTATTACTGCTTGTCACTGACACTAAAATTGGAATTTGTGGCTGACCCTCATTCCCTATTGGCAAATGACCCTGAAAGGGTTATCAAGGCCTTATACCCAGTTTTTTCCTCTTCCCGTGGCTTTAATTGTACTGGAAATCTCATACAGCCTGTGAATTGTGAGAAGAGAGGGAGGGGGGAAAATTGCAGAAGAAGTTGGGTTGAAAACCATGGAGTTATGTCATAAACAGAAAGTTTCTCATAGGAAAGTCTCTGTCTCAACTATGCAGGACAGGGCAGGGGGTGGGAAGGAGGAGGGAATTCTCCAGGAAACACAGAAAGAAATAGACCTCTCCTCTTGTCTCTCACGTTTTGCAGAGTAAATGCTTGGCATTAAAGAAGCCATGGGCTCCCTTGTCAGGATGAATCATCCCCTTGGAATCCACACAGAGCATAGGATGAAGAGGCGGTATATTGCAAAATGCCAAATGCATGTGTTGGAATCACAGACCGCTGCTTCCAGCACAGCTCTGCAAACTCAGCCGTGCTCACTCCCGTTCCCATTTCTGGTTTGTGTCTTGTCACTTAAAACATAAACAAAGCCGAGGAGCTCATGGAGAGAAATGAGGGGGTGGAGGAATGAGGTGGAGAGAGGATGAGACAAGGTTTCCAGTGAGACCCATCTCTTCCTTTCACTGCCCACAAGAATGAGAACATTCCTCTTGCACAGCCTGGTGCATGGACCCCATCCACACCTCTCCTCAATAACAGAAACCTGCTGCTGGATGACAGTGTCCCTGGAATGCTCCTGGATATTTTTCCCAGCATTGTATATCTGGGTTGTGGTTTATTGCTCTAGCAATATTAGGCTCTCTCAGAGAGCAACAAGACAGCACTTCAGGAACACATGGAGCAAAGACAACAAATCCCAGTGAGTGCAGCCCAAGCACAAAGATACCACAATGAAACAGGGTATAAGTAACATTTGCCATAACTTAATTCACTTCAGTGCTGAGCAACAAAAGCATCTAGGCCAGAGACACGTATCAAAAGGATTGTGTTTATGTACTCTGCATCATTTCCTTTGAAGTAGAAAATAGTGGTAATAATGACAGGGAATTACAGGTGAAATACAATACACATGGAAACCTTTTGAAGTGTTCACTCTCAAAATTTTACATTTGTATTTCCCCTTTTTTTGAGTACCTTGTTGTGGGATTGCCTTGCTGACATCAATGTATAAAATGTAATGCAGCAGGATACAGTGGTACTCCAGGGAAACTGCAGAAAAGGGCCCATTTCCATGGTTCCCACTGTTCTAATAAATAAAACTATTTTATTCCCACCACCTCCTCTTTCCCACATATCTCTGACAGTTGGCAATAATAGAGTTGCTGAATTCATATGGAAAGAAGGAAATGAAATATTAAAATAACAAGACAAAGATAAGATTTGCATTTGTACTTATACCATTGGCTTTTAGGAGAGTTTCCCCTATTAATATTAGATTTTGACAGAGGGAAGGGGAGGCCAAGTTTCTGTGCATTTCAAGTGCTGACCATCATCCTGCTGTCATTAGTAGTGTGTTTCTGAGCTAAGTGATAGTTCAGCAGTAACAGCTTAATTCAGATTGGGCAGATACGCACAGCTCCATCTCTGTCGAAAAAGCCAGGCTGCGCAACATGGAGTTTATGCCAGATTTGCACTGGATGTGTCTAGACAGACAATATCTGATCTGGCTTAAAGGTAAGAGTGGCATGAACAGACAATATCTGTGCTGGCAGAAAGCCTGGCAGGACAGAGTTAAGATGTGACGCCTTTTCTTAACAAACTTAAGTCAGTAAGGGAAAAATTTATGTAAGAGCAGTATTTAATATTATATAACCACACAGATTTTTACATGGTATTGGGGGTCCTAATGCTGGACTATCACTGAAATGCAGCTGTAGCCTTTGTTTACCCCTATGCTGTGAGCTCTGCATCTTTATGTTTGCTTCAGTGTCAACACAGCTCTTAAATGAGGTTTGGAGCTCATGGAGTCCATGCAAGGATTTGTTACGACTTGGTGGAGGTCTTTCTGAGGACATACCCAAGCAGTTTGTATAGCAAAGCTTTTAAGAATATTGACCATATTTGGCCCTGCATTGAATGTCCTCACTGATTCTACCAGTCTTCTCAGAAAATAAAGCTTTCACACATCTGCTGATCTCTGGTTTACAGCATCTTTGAAACTCCATTGATTTTTTTGACTGCCAGAGACCTTTTTTTCCACAAGTAACATCTCCCTTACGTGACCATTATCAAGCAGTTTGACCACACAACTGTTTTGCTCCTCCATGGTGCATTTGCAGGCTGTTTTGCAACCCAACCTTGTTTTCCACAGGTCCTTTGGTAAGCTTTGCAGAACTGCCACACATATATTAGGAGACTACCGATTCCCATCTCAGCTGCAGAAAATGTGCAAGACATACCCTCAACGAGTCGAGCCACCGGATGGGAGGACTCAACTAATTGGTGGAGTTGGCTGAAGTACTTGGCCACCAGCTGGCTGATACAGCAGCCTCCAGCCCCAGGGAGTCGAATGTTCCACCCGGAATCAAAGCTGGGTCTCTTTAGTGGCAGAACAGAGCAATAACCTCCCATACCACATGTCTTAGACCATTTAAAAATTATTATTATTATTAATTTTGAAATATAAAAATAGCATAAACCCTTTTTCCAAAATTTAATTTGCATTTTTAAAAGCAGAAAAGAAAAGAATGAAAGCATATGGTATCAATCATATTTTACAATACTTGTAACTGCAGTTCGGAAACATGTGTTTCCTAACTGCTCATTCAGCAGTATCTGCGTAATTTTTTTAAGCAAAAAACAACCCTCTAAACAAAGCATTTAAACTAACCAGCATTGCATGATATTGTACTTAGCTGAAATGAACCATTTTATTTGGGTGTAAGCTGAATAGAACCAGTGGTTACTGTTGCTCTGTTACCATTCCAGTAAACCTTCTCTCAACTTAAATTAGATTCAGGAAGAAAGGAAAAAAAATACAATTTCTTCAAGTATCACTGCAATTGGTACTCCTGTAATGGCAGCTACTCAAAGCGTGGTGTATCTTGTTCATGCTGTTGCCAAAGGCTCTGCCTTAATGGAACAAAGCAATGGCTCATCAAAACAGCTTCCCTGTCTCAGCAGTGGTCTCTTAACTGAAGCTTCCAAAAAAACCCACAGGATCTGCCTCATTCATTTTGCCCATTGATGCTGAGAAGGAAAGTACTTCATCTTTCTGTGATCCTCTAATTCTGATCGTGATCTCCGGTGATCTTTAATTAATATTTGGATCATCTTTCTGTTATCATTAAACATGGCTTAAAAAGTAGGGTTATAAATTACTATGAGGGCCTTGGGATGCCCAGCAAATAAATTTCATGACTTCAACTCATATATTTAATAACCCTTCAGAGATCCATCACACATCATCATGGAGGAATAACAAGAATTGTTTCCAGTCTGCCTCAAACCAAATGCAACACTTTTTTTCTCAGATCAGATCAGTACCCGATTTCCCTCCTTCTCCACCCACCACCCCTCCAATATCACCATCATGTCAAAACCCATTTTCTCTGCTGAAAGCCACTGGGTGATTTTTTAGCAGATAAATGCACCGCCTTCAAAATTCAACTCTATCACATTTTGTTTGTTTGCCTGTCCCACTGCTATGTTCTGTGCATCTTCTTGCAACAGAGTGATAATATAGTTATTGCCAGAAAAAAATGGATGGACATCCCTCTTCCTCTCTCAGTCACACTGACATCCATTCATTTTACACAGAAATAACTCCATTGACTTTATTGTACTTGTTCTGACTTGGTATTGGTACAAGCCAAGAGGACAAGCTTCTATTTTTATTTTTCATTTCCTATGTGCAGCTGATGTCTGAGACCCTGCAGCACACCAGCCTTCACGGAGAAACCTGATAAAAATCCACCATTCTCTCTGAAGATAAAACAAGGGTTTATCAGCAAGAAATTAGCAAAGCAATCAACATGCAAGAGGATCCTCATTTAATAAGTGCTAACTTTTATTTTCCTAATAGGCATTAAAAACAATAACACCACGTCCATGATACAATTTGATTAAATTGGCTGCGATGGCTTTGGGAGCAGTAATATGATTAAATGTCTAACACAGAACATATACTTGGTGGCTGATCGGCAGAGTGCCTGGCTTTTATTCTACACACACTGCAATTCTTGGTGCTGATGGCATTAACCATTTCCTATTCAAGCCTGATAAAAAATCCAAGTGTTTTCCAGCAGGAAAACTTGTGAGACACCCTGGGGCAACATTATGAAGTGAAGAACCGGGAATAATTTCCAAATGTTCTTTCCCCATCTCCTCTTTATATCTTACCTCCAGCTCTTTGGTCATTGCTTGACCTGTGAGAGGAAAATTTTTTCCTACCATCTATTTTTACACACAACAACCAAAATAGTGACCTTGACACAACCCCCAGTCTGACCCGTACCGTGTCAGGGACTCTGTCTCCTTCATGCACATAACACAAGTGGGAGTATTCCTTCCACATTTAGAAAGCTACCATGTCTCCCACAGCCAGACTGTGCAATTACTCCTTTCTGACCTGTTTCATGGCCAAAATAACTGAATGAAATTTAACGCCCAAAACAAGAGAGATTTCTATGTTGTGGCATGTTTTACAAGTGACTTAAATAGGATTCCCATGTGCAACTAAGTGCTACTACGTCTGCTAACTTTAGGAATATTTTTTAATGCTAAGAAATGATGAAGAAATCCTCGTGTCTGATGCACTGGAACCAGTGACCCCTGTACACCAAGACCAAGATCCACTGCAGTCCAGCTTGGTTTTAAGGGGTTTTGTCAAGATCCCAATAACACAGCTTTCCAATATTACCAGAAATAAACTATACAAACCTCTCAGCACCGTGTTTTTTTACAAAGAGAGTTGTTTATATACCCCACTGGCCACTTATACACATTGGCCAACAGGTGAGACATTGTAAGAAATTCTTTTTTCTCATCTCAGTGACCTGCACTAAAGGCCCCTGCCACCAGGACACTGAGAAATAAAACCAATCAAGCTCAAGAGACTAAATAGCTGAACGAATTGATGTTGCTCCATTTCCCCAGTATATTCTGCAGGCTGGTTAAAACAAGCACAAAAAAGCACAGGTGGATTTGTCACATATTTGTACTGGACAGACTGGAACAAGCTGTCTCTGGTGCTTCAGAACAGAACATTTCCAGGTGCACAGCATCATCCAGTACAATACAGAGGTCAGCATTAAGACAAAAGGAAATAATCATTTCGGCTCCTTTCATCAGACTCCACATCATGCACTTGTTGTTCCAAACCCACAGCAGACCTCACTATTTCTTGTATTTCTGAGAGGTTTCAGCCATATGCAGAAATATGTTATGATTGTTATTTTGTAAGGAGATTCCTTTTCACACAGCTTTTGTTGGAGACAGTTAAAGAGGGAAAGAGGGAAAACCTCAGGTGCAGCTTTTTTAATGGATGTGGAGAAAAGGCAGAGCAAAGCCAAGCAGCTTCTGCAAAGGATGCGCTACAAGCTCAGGTCCTGAGTTTAGTACCTACATTTCTAATTCAGGAAAAGTCATCTGTCCTCTTGTCTTCCCTGGCCAAGATGACTGTCTAATAGAAACCCAGGAAAGTTAAGCTACTTTGAGATTTAAATAATTTACAATGCAGAAGGAGAACAAACCTTTTTTTAATTAATCAAGTTCCATAAAATCTGATAATCTAACAGAATCTGGACTACCGATGATGATGTAATGACATATCCTGAGAGAAAGTCCTATACATTTTCCTTCTCTTTTTCTCTAAATCAGTAATTACTAACATAATGCTAAATAAGAAAAGACTTAGTCTCCAGTCACAGAGCCTTTGATGTAGTGCACGGCTTTTTTGTTCTAATTCCCTATAGATAAAATAGCCACAGATTACTCCTTTGTACCCTAACAGCTTTCTCACCATGCCTTCCCGCAGCACAACTTCTTGTTCAGTCAGGCTGGCAATATCTGTAGTGACTTACGCCGCTTATTTTTTGTTTTCATGCCTGCAAGAGTTCACACAGCCAGGGGAAGGCTCATTTCTGAAGAGGAATAATGCACTGAGAAGCCTCCTGGACCTTGTTCATGGTCCTTTCCAGGAGAACTAATTGCCAAAACTAATTAAGACTGAAACTGATGGGGTTCTCTCCCACATAGACTTTACAGGATTAGGAACAATACTAGTTAGCTGTAAACACGGTCTCTTAAAAAAACTACAGATTCTCTTTGCCGAAGGCTTAGAGTGGGCGGGGATCAGAAGCTTTTTGATATGTAAGTATACCCAGCAGTAATAAAAGTCTTACACCAGGTTAACTACACAATTTGCTAATAACATTTGCTGACACAATCCATGAAAATCACTCTGGCAGCCTGATTTCTGGCAAGTGTACAAACGTTTTTATTGAACACATGCTGCCTATGAAACATGGTCTATGAAAACATGGCCCCCCTATTCGCAAACGGGCAGCTGAGTAACATGTGAATAAATACCTGCTCTGCATTCCTCCTGCCTTAGAGCAGGCAGGAAACCTCCAATTCTTTTTTGCACACATTTTGGAGGGAAAACAGGAAAAGTTTCTCAACTAACTTTGGTGTTGGAGAGCAGAATCTCCGTACAGTATGGCCCATAGCTTTCCTCACCAGCGAGTGTCACTCAAGGCAGGCATCCCACGTAAAAGGAATTGCTATTTTCACACTCTTTCGAGCTGAAATGTGGTCTGCTTGTGTTCTTCCACTCTAAGTGGAGCTTTACAGAATTCAATGATGCATATTATAAGCCCAAGTTTTTCAGGGACACCAGTCTGTCTTAGTCTCCCTGGGAATTCCATGCAAGTATCTCAAGGCAGAGTTTTGCCCTGAGTTTGGCCCTGGCTTTCCCTGGACAGGAGAACATTCCAGGGACTATGTATGACTAGGCACATAAAACATAGACCCAGACTGACCTAGCCATTCATTTATAAAGCATCAATTCCAAAGGCAGACAGAGAAGCACTGCCAGTCATTACCATGATGGCATTTCAACATCACCTTGCAGTTACTGGTAAATCAAAGGCACACGCAGTGCTCCCAATGTAAACTGGATTCCATCTTCACCATCACCATCTCTAAAATATCCTACGAAGTGGGACCACATGAAACTGGCCTTATTTACCATCTGCTCAAGGGCAGCTGCTGCAGGTAAAGGGATGGAATTTTTCCCCATGCTTGAGCTGAATTGCTGTCAGACTTTTGGGGCAACGATTGAGACCAGTCGATAATACAGTCATTTTTTCTTTCACTACTGACAAATTTATTTCTATGTCATGTTGATATGTCAATAGCATCTATTTGTTTCTCACGTGTCTTGCAGCATTCCTCAGAATTGTCCAGAAATGGGAAAAGTCCTCAAAATCTCTCAGTAACGAGGTGCCAATATAATATCAGGTAATTGGTAGCTGTTGCTTAAGGTTCTTCCATTTTTGTTCTTATAAAAAAACCTACACAATTGTAACCCAGAAGTAAATTCCTTTGGGTTTGTTATTTTATTTTAATCTTAAAATTTGAATTTTCTATTCTTACATACAAATACAGAGAAGTCAATACCTCTGAAATAAAAAAAAAAATTTAAGAAAGGAAAGAGGAATTGCCTGAGGGAAAAGAGGGAAAGAAGCATTTGCTTCACCACAATATTCAACAGAATAATAGAAATTTCTTAGCATATCTGCTAATTACAGATCTTATCTGGTCATTTTGATTTTCCATCCATGCACTTCAATCCAAGTACAAGCATATTTGAGAGAAGAATTCACAAAATGCATTGTGCAAGCCTGTCCACAAATCTGGGCAGTGTTGTGAGAGAGCCTTTGCCTAATTTATAGTCTTGAGAAGAAATTGTGCAAAACTTGTGGTTGGTCTGAGAGCTGCAAGATTTTGTCAAAACCAGAAAACCTGATTCAAAAAGTGTCTTCACAGATGCATATAAAGAAAAATCTTACAGGTGCTGAGGATGCTCTCCTGCTCTCTCCTTGACATTTCAGGAATTATTTACTAGGAGGAGGGATACTTCTGCGTGGAATGACTGCCTGGTATTACGCAACCATTCTTGCACAGCAGTTGACATGTTTGCAAAGGTGAGAGTAATAACACTGGAGTAATTTTATGCCAGGGAGGAGCCTTCTACTTAGACAGTATTAGCATTGTATTAAATTTTTGGCTTTGGAGAAGATGCCTGTCAAGTTTAACAATGAGAACTGTAAACTTCTCCTTCTGAGGAGATGTGTGATGTTCAAGCAGCATTGCAGACATTGTTTCCCATCTTCCCTGGAGCTGTTTCTCTATTTTAGTGTGGCTCAGACCCAAATCCAATGCTTTTGGAGTGGCTGGCCAGTGCCAATCTAGTAGTCTGAGTTACTGGCTTCATATTGTTACCATTGTCTTACTGGCCAGAGTCCTCCACTTCAGCCCAAGTGGAGTGGCTTCTGTTACACTGCAGATCATTAACTGTATGACTTTGATATGTGCAAAATCACACACACATGGCATGTAAGAGGATTTGCTCTATTGACTTGTAATAACAATGTGGAAAAAAACCCCAGCACAAAACTGCAGAATTAATGCCACCGTATATTGATCTTTCCAGTCATTATGTCCACAAATGTGAAACAGTCTTAGGGATGCCAGATTCTTCCTCTACAAGAAATGCTGAATTCTGATAACCATTGAGTGATCCCTCATTTCTTCAATGTGCAAAGCTGTGAAACCCCAAGGGTTATTTTTTTCCCTTTCATTTCTCTGCTGACAAGTGGCATGGGAAGTGTAGAAAGAGTTTAAAAATTTAGCTTTGAGAAAACATATTCCCAATGGGACTTACTTTATACACTGATTTCAATGGAAAACTATTTTCCTAAAGGGTTTTTTTTTCATCCCCTTTTCCAGCTTGCTTCATGAAACCAAATGTTTTACATAATATTGGAAATCAACCCCCACCCCTCACTTACTCCCTCCCCTCTCTCTGTCTGTCTCTCTGTGGAATAGGCAAATCAATGGAGAAGTGTTCAAGCTTTTGTTAAAATGAAAGAATGGAAAATTAAAGGAGGTTGTTCAGAGTAACAGTCACATAAAAATGTACAGCCTGTGGTTCTTGACTCTCTTTGACTGTGGAACTGTTGCTCGTTTCTCTCCAGCTGCCTGTGATAAAGGTGCATATGCGGTCTGTATATAATTATATGAGGGTGTGCAGGCAAACCCCTGCACAGCCAGGATGATGTGAGGTTTCTCTGTACACTCATTATGTTCCTGGACTTTCAGATTTTTGTAGACAAAATAAGATTTCTTTCATTAAAATGGGATTTATTTGTGGTTCAATAGCCCGAGGCTGTAGAAAAACAGGGCATTTCACCATTGTGTCATTGAACACTGAACTCTTGCCTTTTAATTATATAGGTTTCTGACACCCAACCAGATTTCTCTTTTTTTTCCTCCTCCCTTCAAGGGAGATGACGCAATTGTGACATAGCCAGGCCTCAAATGAGAAATTCCTAACCCAGATGGACACAGTATAAATATTCAGATGTGGAGACACTCGGTTTAGTATTGCAGCAGGACCTGGTTGATTTGAACCACACTTTTCAGAGGGCTTTGCTCATCCCCAAATGAGAAATTATTGATCCAAAAGGAGTAACATAAGGATTCTGTCATGCAGGGATAGCTATGTGAAGTTTTCTCCCAGGCAGATGGACCAACTAAATAGTCAGTGCTTTCCCTGGTGAGAAATGAAACTAGAGCAGGTTTTTCAGCTTTTTTCCTGGTTCATGTGAATTCTTAGTGAGTGGTATCTGAATATGAGGTATTTCTTACCCTAAAGTGAAGGAACTAAAATGTTCTTAATTACGCAGAGGTAATCTGACCTGATGATCAGGTGAAATATAAAGAAACACAATCCAGCTTCATCTAGGTCAAGGAAATCTTCAATCTGAAATTGACAAGTGCTCAACTGTACTGATTCCTATGAAGATTCAGTGTTGCAGCTTTTTAACACCTCTGAGTCTCAGGCCATCTGGGTTCTTTCACATGTGTGATCCAGGCTTCCCAAAGGTCAAAAAAGTCTGATAGTATAGATCTAACACTCACATCTGCAGGTCATAAAGTGAGACTCAACCCTGAAAAATCGTGAAGATCATTGGAGCCTGCCTGGTCCAGAGGCTGACACCTTCAGTTATCTATTTCATATAGCAGTGAATAAGCAGAATTTACAGTTAAGAAAGGAGCTGTGTGAAACTATGAGGTGAACATGTAGGAAATGCACATGTATGTATATATATTTATATATGTATTCTATTTTTAAATTTTCTTTTCTGATTCAAGATACCCATTCTCAGGGAAGAAATAAAGAAAAAGTCCTTTAATGTTAATACCTCACTACTATTCTGCTGGTAAAAATGTCATTTCACTGACATTACATTTGCAATGAAGTTTATAAAATTATATGCAGTAGAACATCAACTTTTTCAGGCACAATTTCACAACAGTTTTCTGATTCAAAAAGCTCTAGAGAAGAGATAAGCTGTTTGATTCTTCTTGTATTGAGATCCATAACATAAAGGACCATGTCATCCTCACAGAAAGACAGAAGGAATAAGCTGTGTATTGTTTCACTGTGCATTCACAGTAATATTTTTTATTATGGTACTATATCACATGGGGCAAAATAATCTGAAAGGATCTTAGAGAGAATTCAAATCAAAAGAATTCTAAGCACCAGAGTAGGTAAGTATTTAATCCAATTGAAAGTCAAGTCTGAACACCTAGTATTCAGTTTCCAGGCTTTCTTCACATGTCACTATTATCACTCATCAATTTGATGAATTAAATTTTTGCAACCGAAAGAAGGCCTTACATCTCCCTTGGACCTGGTTCAATATTTCCCATGAGATCAGGAAAGCTTTTTTCAAGCTTTACCACTTTCTCAAAATAGTCCTGCAAACACAAATTCAGTAGGAAAATGATCACTTAAAAGGAACAGTCATTTGAATGAATGGCTAAAACTTCTTGGTATGATCCTAAAAAGAATTTCCCTACTAGCACAAGGTCTCTAAACTCTAGATACAAAACCTAAGCACTGTACAGCCAGGAAAGGTCCAGGCACCATCTCCCGGGGCAGTAAGGTAGATCTTCACAAAACCTTTCCCAGCCACATGGCACCTGCTGCAACATGGAATTAATGATGAATACTCAGGAATTCACCACACCATCTCCTGATGTGTTAGGTACTGCCTGATCTCTATGGTTTCCTAAAATCATTAATATAATTTTAGCAATATAAAGAGTCACATGGAGAGAGAACAAGAATCTGAAGGTGCTTCTCTCTCGGGCTTGTCTACACCTATTCTGTGGGATGGAAGCACAACACAAAGCACAGCCTGAAAACTGGTCACAGCTCTTTAACCTGCACTGGGTATGTTTCAGATGGGGCTGACAGCAAGGAGGAGGGTTTGCGCATTTTCAGGTGACTTAAAGGTATTATACAGAGCCGACAAAAGCTCAAGATAAGGGGGCAGAGGGCAAGTTGACCAGTTCTACGTAGGAAGGGTTAAAAACCTATGGTACCCCCACCAGACTCCTGGTCCTTTCTGTCATTTTTCTCTAGCATATTCTCCATGTCATTGGAAAATATCAAGAGCAGCAATTGAGTTAAACCTTGGCTGAATTATCCCTTTCATAAGGCTGTGTCTTCAGGTTTTTTAAAGTAAAGGTTTCCTTTATTAATTTTGCCCAGCCAGCATTCACTTAGCATTTGCTTTGAGGGATAATTGACAGGTTGAGGTGACACTCACCAGAATGAGAGCCATAAATCAGACATAACTTCCAAAATTGGCTGAGGGGCTGATATGTTGAATAGGCAAATACAGGTAAAAATCTCTCTATTACACCTGACAGGAGCAGCAAATGTCAAGCAAGTGCTCCTTAATGCACCAGATTCGATTAATTTTGTGGTCCCTTCTTTGGGCGATTTTGTCTTTGGAATGCCACTGTGCTCTGAGAATGCTACCAGACTGCTCTTCTGAAAGGGGAAGTTTCTATTTTCCTCTTAAATGAGGAGTAACCAAAATTGCTGCAGAAAAAAAGATTTTTAATTCTATTATGCCTTTAGAGTAAGTCCCTTTCATAGTCCCACCTGTAAAGTAAAAGACAAACAAAAAAAACATTAAAAATCCCTCATCCCCAGAAGATTAAAGCTATGAGGAAGTGAGGAAGTGAGGATGTGAGGAAGTGGAAATTGATTGCTCATGCACGAAAACTTGGTGTCCACTTTCGAAGGCCATGGTATAATCCTCTCAATTGAATGGCATGGGATGGTTACAAAGGAAGTGGAATGGCCTGGTATAAAATTAACTTCCAATAGTTGGGTTCACTCAGTGCTTTTCTCTCAAGGCTATCAAAATATTTTGCCAAGAGCAGTGCAGTTAGCAACGGATCACTCTTACAAGGAAATAGTAACTACGATCTTTGATGAATAGAGAGTTCTGCTAGTGGTGATGTCAAAGACAGTGATTAGACTCTAACTCCCACACCCAGAGTCCACAAAGCCAAGCTTTCAAGTTCCATGCTTTTCCCAATGAGGCAGCAATGGGCAAAATAATCAGATTTATGAAAATGAAAGTGGTTTCGGTTGGTTTTTCCAAATCTTTTTCACGACCTTCTGCTAAATAAGAGGTGTGCTTCCTCCAGGCCTTCTGAATGCAGTCATACACATAAAAAACATATATATTGCAAAAAATGGCCAAAATTCAGTCCCAGAATAAAACTGTGAAAATTCACAGTTTCTTCCTCTGAGCAATTATTTCAGTTTTCGCCAACAGGAATGGTGAGATTTTAGCATCAGGTTTTTTTGTTTGCAGCATAAATACTTGTAAAGCAAAAAACTGGTAGCTTTGCAAACTCTAGATGTATTTAAGGATCTTCTGTGAAATATGATGGATGAGGGGGAAGAAAAGAACAGCTCTTGTCATGGGAAGCCAGAAAGAGAAAAGTTCTCTGAGTACCCCAAGACTCAAGACCTTGAGATAACAAGGTTGGGGTCATGATACAAGACGGATTGGAGTCGATAGCGATGACTGAAATGCACAGAGAAGTGTGGGCTGTAATCAGACTGACAGATCGCAGTATTTCCCACTACTCCAAATTTACTTCTTCCCTAAAGTCATAAGCAGGTCAGCTTCTCCATTCCTCTGCCTCAGATTTTATATTTGTGTTTAACTCGCTGTACCCGAGTTAAAGATGAAGTTCAAAGCTGGGCTCCACCCAAGGTTGATTACAAAATCTCTCCCCATAAAACAACCTATGCATCTGTTCTGTATTTTCAGAGGCTGGAAAGCAGACTGGCTGCTTCCTCGAGACAGCACATTTACACCCACTGCGAGGGACTTAAGATGTTGTGTTGGGACATCTCTTTTTATTTACTTCAAATCCTGCTGGAGAGACCGTCTTCCAGGAGGACAAAGGTAATATGGGTTGTTTAATCCAGCAAAATCCTGCCTGAGAAGGGGTATAATCACTCTAAAAAAGCACCAAGAAGAAACTGATGTGAGCACAGAGAGTTCTATAACCAAAGAGACAGCACTGACCCAGTAACAAAAGCCCATAGAGTAACCTTGTCTACCCTTAGGCTGGAAATCATAGGAAATTTCTTGGAACAGATTTCCAGCATGGGAATGGAGGAGAAAACTACTAAATCAGCTACAAAAAAAACCAAACCCCCAAACCTGATAACTCCCATGAATTTTTTATTATTCATTAATGTTGTCTGTAGTGGCTGTGAGTTGGACTTGACCCAAAACACCCCTTGTACAATCACAGGTTGCTGGTGTAGGAAAGAGGGAAAAAAGTAGTACAATCAGTTAATTTATTTATATTAGGAAATTGACGACACTTATTATCCACAACTGCTTTCTTTAGACTCGGAGAAGGTATTTCAGCATCTCAACTTGAGGCAAAAGTACAGGGAAGAGAATGCCTCCATCTTCACAAGGCAAGTTGGGGGCAGTGGAGACACTTCAAAAGTCTTATGCTAATTAATATTTTATTTAATTTTATTTTATTTGTATTATTGTATTTTATTTTATATAAAGTAGAAGCAGCTACATATTTCTCTTGGAATTTGATTCCCCCATCTCTACTTGGATGTAGCAACCCCTTCTTGAAGATCTCATCATGCTGTGGACTGTGAGTGAAGGCTGCATCAAATCTGGTACTAATAAAACTAGACTGAGACTAGGATCAGAAGAGGCTCACCTAGGAGTACATTTCCTATCACAGGCACCTGTGGTTTGATGGGCCACATACACTGAATGTAGCTCAGAGCCAGCAAAGCTCTCCAGGCTTGAGATCTGACTACCCTCTCCTACCAAAAATTTCTCAGATGTGGGAAAAGACTTACTGAAACACTCCTCACCCTAGGGAAGCTTTTCCCTTCATTCCTTCTCAAATGAGAGGAGTATCTAATAATACAGTAGCCATAACTATTTGAGTTTGGTCTGCTCCAGTCTGAACACCCACCGTGTATATTTCTAAACCATTTGCCCTTCCCTAATTCTTACAAACCACTTTACAACTCAAGTCTAATCAATAACAACTGCGTGAAACAGCACTCAGACAGTAAAGAAGTTGGAATTCCCCTTAATAGCCCTTTAAAGGAGTTTTAATTAATTCCATGTGCTTCTGTAGGATTATCAACTTTACAGTACAACAGCATGTGAAAGCTTTAAGACATTTCACTTATGTCTGCAGGATGTTATGTTAAAAAAACTGGTTTTCATGGCTTGTCACTGCTGCCCATTAGCTTCTTGATTAATCCTAAAATCCCACTCCTCCTTGCTTTTCTACTTTAACTAGCCATGTCTCCAGTTTCTCCTTTTGGCCTCTCTTACACCCCTTCTCCTAGAGCTTCATCCAGCTCCTAGTAAAGGAAGCAGAAAAATTTTCACAGATGGTAATGGGAGCTTGGCAGGATCATTCCCTTCATTTTCCTTACTACTCAAAGAAGCCATTTAGCTGATCCCATGCAACAAATCCATTGCACAGCACCAGTTGGAAGCCAAAAACTCTTACCCAGATGCCTGAATTTTTTCACATTTTTCAGTTCCCCATGGGTATTTCTTCTCTTTCATCATCTCCAGGTTCTTCTCAACTTCTCCTCCTCTTTTCACTCCTTTTTTTCTCTTCAGTCCTTGTTTCCAATCCTTCCATTTCCTAACTCAAGACCTCTTTCCAGGATTTTAGTTCCTGCCTTCCTGCACCTTTTCCCCTTGTGCCACTGATCCTTGGCTCCTTCCAGTTCTTAGCACCACAGAGCCATTCATCTCATTTCCATTAATCACACAAGACTTGTGCTAATTATTGTTCAGCCGAGAAGATCTGAAATAGCATCAGTCATGAAAAAGAAAGAGACGAGGGGAGGAAAGATTTGCTTTTTTTCCCATCGTCATATTTACAGGCAGTGACTTTTCCTAATGAGCTTAGGAAAGCAAGGCGAGTGATGTGAGAACAGGAAAGTCTGAGCCAGTGTGCAGTTAGAGGCTAGAGTTCATGAGCTGTCCTGAGCATGTTTTATCAGGTCACCGACTCAGACGCACCATAGGGCAATTTCTCTTTCTCAGCATTAACCCTCAACTCCGAGTCTCTGCTGGAAAGGCCTCCCCCTTCACAAACACTCCAGGATAAGATGATAAGAAGATTACAAGTAAAGCCTCTCTTTAGCAATTCCACATCTCCTGTCAGACACAGCAAGTTAAATTACAGTGCAGGCTGCAAATGCATTGATCATCCACTCAGCTCCTACAACCCAGGGGTGAAAAGATCCATGCGGAGGATAAGTGAAGTAATCTTAGGAAAGTTTATTTTAGCTGGGAGGGGTTAAACAAGTTCAATGAGGCAAGGCTTCGGGAGGGCGCTGGAGCCAAGTTCAGCAGTGTCTTGTTTGTTCAGGTACCGGCTGCAGGTCGTACACGCCACAGCTGTTCAGGTCTTCTCCAGAGCACACGGACTGTGCCGTGCGAGCAGCAACGCCTCACCAACGGGATGGTGAAATGTTCCAGCCATTCCAAGAAAAGCCTCCACACGCTTGCCATAAGCAGAGACTCATCAATACACTAACTACCTCTTTATTGCAGTAACTTTATGCTGCTGAAACAGAAGAGGTCTTTTTATATTCACAAGAGTTCCCCTTTTTAAATAGGTGGCAATAGCATTCGTTTTACCTATAAAATCTATACTGTGTTTTATGACAGAGGAAATAAACCTCCCTAAGCAGTTTTGACAGAGAAGGCAGGATTGTCCATTTTAAAGACAAAAAAAAAGGAGATTATAAATCATTAGGAGTGCTTATGAATTCTATTCATGACTGTCTTCTTTATTAAAAAGACCCATTGTAAAATGGAAAGTTCAGAAGGCTTGGTGGTGAGCGAAAATGAATTATAATGACATCACTGGGTCATGAACTAGGCCCACTGGCTACTTTCCAGAATAAAATTGACTGGAAAGATCAGATGAGCCCATTTGTACTGAGAGACATCTGGGTGGCAGCCAGAGAATCTGGGTTCAAGCTCCCTATTTACAGAACATGCTTCCCTTTCCCCTTTCATTATGAGGAGTAATCTGGATTTCCCAGGCATGATGTGTGGGATGGTGATGTCACTCAATTGAGATTCCAGCAGGATTTTCCCTAGAAAAGTTCTTCATACTCCTCACTTGGTGAAGGACTCTGTGAAGAACACAAATGTCTCAACATCCAGCTGACATGTACAGTATGTTCTCACTGCACTGCTGATGGGAAGCATTTTACCTTCAAATATGCATAATTAGCCAGAATTTTCTGCTGCTTTTTTCTCATCATCCCTTTCCCAGATAATAAACAATGTTTGAATCTCAAGAAAAACTCATTTCTGGTAAGAGGTCAGTTGTAAGCCTTTAAGGGCATTTGCTGAAAAAATGAGGGGATACCATTTTCCCTTTTTGTCTTAACTTTCTCAGACGTCTTTCTAAATGCAAAACGACATCTCATTTGAAACTTTCCAGTGTCATTTTCATCCTTCCTATTCTACTGTTTATACATCTTTGATATTGCTTGAGATTTCAAGGAAGCTTTTACCTAATACTGTAATACCTATTATCTGAAACATTTGGATGGCCATACACTTGCCAAAGAGCAATAATGCAGATCAATTGGATGTCAGCAGTCAAATAAGGTGGAATAGTATGTTTTCTAGGGAAGAAAAGATGTCTAACCATCTGACCTTAGCACTGGCACCATCTCAATATTAATACATTTTATGCATGCATGTGATAACGTTATACCTTCCTTATGGTCCTGCAGGGAAGTTTCCCTTCTCCCTACTGAGGATTATTACCTATTCAGAGGCGGTTATGATTATAGATACTTACTAAGACAAGAATAATTGACCATAAAAACCCTTTTATAGTCCCACAATTATTTTTGCATTGACTAAAAGTGTTGAGAAAATCTAATTTTATTAGCAGGTCCCTAATTTGGCTTTCGTTGAACTTATGAGTAGCTTTCCTTCCCCACCCAAAGTATGTTTTCGCTTTGAGACATTTGTCAATGCTGAGAAAGAACAATTTGCCACAAGATTCCTACTGGGAATACATAGATCAAATATAAAAACTGATATATCTACAGGAGAAGGAGTAGGCTTGGGAAGGTTTTGAGAGCATGTGTACATGGAGGAGTGTCAAAAGACATTTCTGTGTAGATTCCAGCAGTCATAAACAAGTCCATGCACAACCAAGAGTCTGACAGAGATTGAGATGGAGCCAAAAAAACATTTAATGACAGTTTTGGGAGAACTGACAATCCAGTTCTGCTCACAATGTGACGTTCCGGCCATTCTTCAGTAAAATTTGAGCACTAGAATCCAATGAGGTTACCTGAGAAGATGAATTAACTGAAATGACATAACCAGAGCCCATCCATGAGATACAGGGAGTTAATAATATAGATGAGAAGAGTGACAGCAGCATGACAGATTCTTAAGCACAACCCTGTTAACTGTAGGTGAATGAACAGCTTTCTTTTAGCAGGTCTTTACTTCAAAAAAAGCAAAAAGAAAACTCAAAACAAAACGCGTTCTCATTACATTCAACCAGGCATGGCAAAAAAGAAATCCAGGAACCCTGGATCCTGTCCTGGCTTGAGGGAACGGGCTGGCATTCAAAAGAAAAGAAGAATGGACAAGCCCTCATTCTGCAATTATTACTGCAATAAAAACTTTATTCATCGTGTCAGCCTAATGTTTTCTGAAATCCAAATTTCCAAGGATGGGATTTTTAAAGGCACCCACAAATCTCTGAAAAAGTGTGTGTTTCACTTAGGTACTTTTTAAAATCCAACCCAAACAGGTTTACAGGCCTCTTTTTGAAAATGCCTTCTCTATTGCACAGATTTGACTGTGGCCCAAAGCTCATTAGACGAGGGCCCTTAAAAATTCATCAATACCCAGCTCCAGGTTGGATCTGGATAAATAAGAGGCATATCCTCTTTAAATCACTATGGAGGCTCTGAGAGCAATCTGCATAAGCATTTCCATATGTGACATGGCACCATTAAGGAAGCATGACTTTTTCCTGATCCAGACCTGAGCTTTGTTCCAGGCGCATCTCTCCATCTGATGCCTTCTGAGTCCTCTGTAGAAGCTGTTCCATATTTTGTTGCTTTTTCTACCTGAAAAAAAGGATTTCAGGACTTGGCCTGGTGTCAACAACAAGGCTAACTAGAAATGTTTCAGTAAAATATGTTATTTCTAAGCTAAAAATGATTTCAGCTTCAACAGAGATCTTATTAACAGGACTTCTAAGAGGAGTGTGGCAAATGTCTCTGCCTTTGAATTTGGTTTACTTTCCGCTTCTGCTGTGGGTTTTCAGTGTCACCCAGGCCAAACTCCTTTACTATGTCTACACTTCATCAGCTCTTTCCTTCAAAATTTACAATCCTCAAAGACAAAGCATTCACATTTTTAAAGTTTTGGATATTTTATGAGCCATTACAGAAAGCGCTTGTAAGCGCAGGATGCTCTGTGGCCCAGCACATGGCTGGAAACTGACTTCCAGCTGCTGTGCTTTTTCAGTATTAAAGGGCACACACCCTCTAAAGAACACCCCTGATTCTTCCTGAGGCTAAGCTTGAATATTTGCCAGTAGTCTGGAAAACCAGGCAAGTCTTCAAGTTACCCTTGGATGGGTCCTTGAGATAAAGAACAGGTGTACCCTGCCCCTTTGCAAAACAGAGATAAATATCCTTTCCATTTCCAAGAAATGTTGCTCTCAGCTGAGAAAATGCAGATGCTAAAGTCACCACAAAAAGGAACTGCTGCCTTCTCCACCATAGTGTGGGTTAATCTTGAGAGTTGCTGTCCTATGAGATTTTATTTCCCTGAAACATTTGTAAAGCTAACTTGAAATATTTTCTTCATCATGAGAGAAAAAAAAAAAAAGTGACAGAAGAATTCCTTCCTGTTAGATTATATCCATGAATGAAAGTTTAATTGTTTGGTTTAAAACTGTTTAAGGAAACCTGCACATGAATAGGAAGTCAGGCTTTTAAGAAAGGCAGCCATAAATATAAACAAAAACGTGATGCCAAACAGCAATTAGTGCTTTGTTCCTTTTTTTTGAATGACAGCATGCCCTAAACTCATTTATTTCCAGTTCTGACTTGCTGCAATGTGTAAAAATACTACTGTAAATCCACTAAATAAGCTTTGTCTTTTTCTCTTGGGGTTCTCTGGCTTTTGCTGACTTTCAATGCAACGTTCTCCCTTTATTGTGCAAGATATAAAGGTCTCCACCTCTTTTTTTTAAACTTTGTTTGGAATGGCAATTATACATAACTGACTTACCTGGAAATGTTTCACAGATACAGACAGAGATTGTGCTCACCAGTGGGAGTGCTAACAAACTGACTGCCAGGATTTTAAGTGCCGTGGCATGTAGAGTCAGTGCAGATCTAGATGGTTCTAATTGCTTGCAGTTGTTGAGGGACTGTCAAAACCATTTATTCTTACCACTGGTGGTAAATTTTCGGGGAGATGTCACTCTAGACAAGAAGGTAGATTTTTCAAAGGCACAAATGGTAGTCAGGCATCTCGCTGCCATTTGCTGCTTTGAAAACCCTGCCCAACTCCTTAGACAAGTTGCCTGGCAAACAGATGTGTAAGGATGGATTGGACATTTAGGTATCAACACCATCTTTGAACTCCTTGGATGAGGAGTCTGCCAACATTTTTTTTGGCCTTTCCTCTAACACTTAATGTCTTCTGAGATGAAACACTAGCAAGTTCTTTAAGCCCATGTTATTTTAAATACAGGGCAAGACCTTTAACGAATTTGCTTAGTGGTGGCAGAGGAGGAAGAAAGATTTTGTCCTAAGTGTTGTTCAATAGCATGTCTTGGTTTTCTCTGGATGGTAGCCAGGACTGATATTTAAGAGGTGTTTTGCTGATGGACTATCCTACCTCAGTGACAATAACAGAGTAGCACAGTCCCCAGCAGCCTATTCATCTAGCTAAAATCTAAGAATAGATTCATAAAATCAGAGAAAATTCACAGAAGAGCCTGCAAGGATTTAACTTACAATTATCAAAAGAGAAAGGAACATAATCCTCTTCTAGAGCACTGGTTCTCACACTTTGGGGGCAAACAGAGCATTGTCAGCACTCCAAATTCGTCATGAACCACCAAGCATAGTTAATCAAATGTTTAATTGAAAAAACACTGAAAAGATAATAGAACTTTGACCACAAGGATAATAGGACTTTGAAGACAACCTGCCAGAACCTCAGAGACCACTGATTGCCCTCAGACTAGAATCTGAAACCTATTGTTCATGAAGTTTCTCAAATTATCTGCACAGCATCCTAAATAAAAAATGTTAAGAATTAGTGAAATAATAGTAAAAATGCCTCATTGACTGTTTAATTGATAGTGTTTTGGATGCCTTAGCTTTAAGAGTGTGTATGCAGTAAGGAAAAGCTTTTCCTATATCTTTTCTCAGCAGAAGCCCAGAATTGGCAGTGGGAGTTTATAGCAACATCTAAAAGAAAAAGAAAAAATGAAACTCCCCAAATAGTTGTGAATCAGTTCTACAGTACTAGACATATGACATGGATATCAACCTATTAGGAAACTGTTCAGGATAGGAAAATTAAAATCAGTCATGGTTTTATTTAATTCACTATATTTGTTGAATTTTGAAGATTAAGTAATTAAGAGATTGTAAAAAAAAGCTCTAAATTTTCTTCAGATTGAAAAAGCACATTCTTTCTACAACATAAACACTTGAATTTTTAATATCAAATTCAGAGTGTAGGATAAAAGTCTTGCTAATCAGTGATGAGCCTTCTGAGGTACGAAGAAAATTTTACCAGTTTACTGCAAATTAAAATGACCACCCATGAAATAAAAGGTTTCAAATAGTTAAAAAAAATGTCCCAAACAAAATCCTTGAAAGCTTGATGGAGAAAGAATCAGTCTTAGATCTAGGAAGACAGACAGAATCTAGAAGCATCTTTAAAGTATTAACAGTGTTTTTTCATCAGGTACTTTTGACCGTGGCGTAGGTCTGAGGGTCTGAAGATTAAGTTCTGAGAGCATCATCTCAATGAGCATCTGCCCAAGTCTATGGCACTCAAGATCCAAACTTCCGTAGGCTCCAATTAAGCAAAATTCCCAGTATTATCAATGCATGAGATCCATAACATCTTCTGAGTGCTGAAGATTAATAAAAACCCAAATAATTAAATACAACGGACATCACAGAATAAGGTATAAAAATCAATGAGAATGTGAAAGTAAAGAAAGCTTTCTGGTGGAACTTTCCAATTTATTTTATCTGGAACTCAAAAACCTGGACTTTGAAAGTGATCTTAATTTTTACCAACCCTAAACTTTCTAATGTGATACAGAATTTCAGCATTGAGACAAAAAAAAAAAAAAAAAACCCAAAAAAGAGGAAAGCTTAACCTACAATTACTCATCTAATAAAATCCAGAGCCTTATTCTTAAGCAGCTGAGATAGCCAAATTTTATCTGCAATAAGCATCTGAACTTCTGGGACGACCTCCAAACCTTTTATGATTTGTCTAAAATACACCCTTTTTTAACAGTCCATATGCTCCTTGCCAGTCTTCTACCTCCAAAAACAGGCACTATGCAGCCAACTCTTAATGTATGTGAAATCCCCTGGTAGACACTCTTATTCAGAAATAAAGTGCCCTTGATCTACTATAGCTTTACTCGCCCAGTTCAGCCTCTCAAATGTGAAAGTTCACCAGATTTCATAAGTGCAACAGAGCAATAACTTATGTTCTGATTTCTGCACTTTTTGTCCATTTTCCTTAACCCCTAAGGGTCCCCATAAAGAAAAACCTCTTGGAGTGGAGAGGGACTCACAGTGCCCTAAACTGTAGGAGCAGGGCAGCAAGAGACCTTTTGCCTCTGTCTCTGCCCTCTTATGTTTTATATGCTACTCCATTCCCCTTCATGTAATTAATCTGACAAGTTTTTGAACAGCTGTCTAACTTTTTCCCTGAGCCTTGGGTAGAAAATTTTTATCTTCACTGAGAACAGCATGGAAAACTTCTCCAAGTCAGTTAACAGTTTGTCTCACTGTGGGTTTTTAAAGTCTGAGTACAGATTTACAGCATGTTTTATGTATATTTTTCTAGTCCCAAGGTCCCTTCTCTTCACAGATACATACACAACGTGTCATGTAGAAAATATAAATTGTTGATTGTACAGGCACTTTCCTCCTTTTTAAACCTTTCCAAAGGTCTTTTTGTTAAATACACCCAGACACCGTTTGACAGATGAGGGGCTAATTGCTCTGTGAATTACCTCTATCGATTCCTGTTTCATGTTGAGCCAAACAAACAAAAGATATTAATGCTTCGAAAAAAATGAATGATGACCTTTCTCTGCAAACACAGCTTGCGGCCTCTGATTATTGGTGATTCCAAAGAGCAGCGGTCAATCGCAATAGCTGTAACGCTATGATCACTATAATAAGCTTGCCTGACCTTCTCTGCCATGTTAAGTGGTTTAAATTTATTTGCCCAACAACACTGGAGCTTTCATTTAAAGTCACAGAACATTCAATTCTATCTAAAGATCCAGGCTATTTTTTTAAAAGCTTTACCTTTTTCCTTTTTTTTTTTAAAAAAAAAGCGTGTGCCTCACTTGGCAGTGATAATAACACTGGATACAAGGCACAGCCAAGAAGTTATTTTAACCTGGCTAATCAAGAGTCCTTGTTGTGGCTCTGACAGTGTGGATTTTTCTTGAGCATTTTGCCTTCCCACTGCTCCACTCATCTAAGAAGTGTAATTTATTTTTCACTCACTCTTCAACAGAGTTGTAGTTGGGCACTATCTTTGCAGTTATCCCAGCTGGACTAAAAGAAAATCATTATCATTGAATGCAAATGTGGTCCTAAAATCCAGTGCCTGTAAACAAGATTTCTAGGGAAGTGGTCAATAGCAGAATTTGGCTACAAGCAAAACTCCCGCAAGTCCTTCATCAATGTTCTCTCTTTTCATTCTTCCTACTAGGGGTTAGTGTGAGAAAAAAAACAAGTAGAAATCAGGTTGAGGCAAACCACAAAAGATGAACAGCTTATCTTTCTGCTAGAAGCGGTCTGCAAATTTGCTGGAATATTCTTTATCTTGAGATTTCCACCTCCCTCCTTGGTTTATTATGGACAAGAAATAAGTGCAAGACAATACTTCGTCTTGATGTCTGTGATAATATGACACTGTATCCATAAACTGGGAATAATAATCCTTAGTCCTCTCTTCAAAGTGCTTTTCTAAGTGTTGGATACAGCAACCTCAGTAAAGTCCTTGGGAATTCAACATTCATTTTGATCACTGTTATAAGGCACTGTAGTCCGGTATCAAGTGGAGGCTGAAATACAGCAACAGGAAAATATGGTCTAAATTTCTTAGAGACAAAGATACAGGATCAGAAATGATTCCTGGGGGAAAGCAAAGCCAACAGAAAGCTGTTCACTAGTCTCAGCCTCATTTTTAAAATTCTATTTACCTTCAACTCTGCCAGGGAGCAAAACCACTATGGTTTGGGAAATTCCCTCTCCTTCCACACATACCAAGTATCAGCTTGGGGTCAGGCCTCACCCCAACTGCACCACCTACACACAAGGTCTCACTCACCCTCCTGGTCCCCCCTCCCTAACCTCAACATGCCCAGAGCCTGTTTGGGTGGTGGCACGTGGATTCAGCCAGCACCAACATTGTGAGCCCCACTTCCAGCCTGACTGCTAGTTCCTCTCTCTATTCCCCCAAAATATGAGTGAACCTGAGGAGAACAGACAAACAGTCATCAACGTGACTCTGCTATGAATCTAAGGCAGGATTAAGAGGGGAAAGGAAGCTCAGACGTGTTGGCAGGCTGGTGGCATCTTTAAAGGCAGATTTGAGCAGGGATGTAGACGTGCTTAGCTTGAGGAAATCTTAGAAGTGCAATAAAGCTGAGACAAGTGCAGGATGGTAGCTCCTGCCAAAAGAAGTGGTGGATCAGGTAGTCAAACCATAGACAAGAATACAGGAAGGAGAAATGTGGGGAAAGTACCCTAAAATTTTCTCAGTGGATATATTGGCAAAGAGAATGGCTGTAGAGGATGTTTGTGTCTGTGAAAGAAATTTCTTCCCTAAATGAATTTATTATCAAAATGCCCCTGAGGCTGGAATTTAATTTCAAATAGAGCTTAAGTAATCAGACATCTATGTCTTGGAGCTGTGAAAGGCTGAGGCCTGTTGCGCTCTGAGAGACAGATATATCTTTAACATCAAAAATTAAAGTTCTGAGAAAAGTGTGTTTCAGGCTTAAGAAAATTCTGATGTGTTTATATATCCATACCAGCCAAGGAAGGAACAGACCTTTAAACCCTTATGTGCAAAATAGATTTGAGTCAGGAGAATGGTGTAAAGGATGACATTTTGCTGGCCAGCCTGAGGAAGAATTTGTCCTTTCTCCCCAGAAATGCAGTTAAATCTTCATGCAGATACTGCCCTGTGTGACGATCACAGAGAAGGGAAAGTTATTCCTTGGAAATTGTAGTGTAGGAGAAAGCATCCCTGAGCATCGATAAATCACTGTAAATTTCAAACCAAAATCACTTTTAATAAAGGATAAACTGAGGCAGAAACTTGGAGAGAGGCACACAAGCAAGAAAGAAAAGGAAGAAGTTTGTACATCGGATCCCACAGTTTCGCTTTCAGGGTTGAAAAGCGGGATTGAGACAAGAAACTTTTGTTAATTCTTCCTGCTGCAACTTTTTTGCACATTTTAAACCAAATATATTAAGCAAGCAGGTAGGTATTCACAAACCTTGAAATAAAGAGGCATCTGGCTAAGGACTGAACAGGTGTTGAAAATATGTTCACACAGTTGTCAGGGTATTTTGATACACTGGTATTATGGAGACACTGTGGGGTGTTTTTTTTGTTTGTTTGTGGTGGATTTTTTTTCAGCGAAGATACCTTCAGCATTTTTCCATGAACTGCTGAGTGCAGAGAAGGTGAGGAAGGAAAGAAGTGGTGGGAAGAGGAAACTGGTTTAAAATGCAGTCTTGCTACAGGCCACAACAAATTTGATTAAGGATAAAAATTGTGTTGTTATCTACTAAAATCTTTTTCATTTGCATAAGGTGTTGGTACTCTCAGGCCAGTGTGTTACTCCCAGTGCTGTTTCTTCCTACAGCCAGTATTTTTTTTATCAAAAATGCCAAGAAGGCCAAGAAACACATGAGTGGGGCTGTTCCTGCTGCTAAGAAACTGATCTGGAGCTTCCAAGTCACTTTTACCTATTTCCATGCAGTTGCTCCAGTCCCTTATAACTTCCTTTCCAGCACATTTTCCTCAGGAGTAAACTGGACTTTGAAAACATAGAAGGAATTAATATTAAAATCTCTGATAAACATTTTAACCTGCTAGAGGTCCTTCAAAATGTATTTCTGACCCCAAAAAGTAGATATTGTGTGAACTTTCCCCAGGCCTACCAGCCCCTCGGATTTCAAATAGCATTACTGTGTTGGGTAGAGCACAACATATTTTGGCCTGGAGAGTGGTTTTCATAGCTCCACCAGTGCATCAGGCACTGGGGCTAGTTTCTCACAAGAGCAGCTCTTCTGAACACCATTCCACACCAGCTGGGGATCTGTTCCTTAAGAACAAAGGAAACAAATTAAAGCGAGTCCCTAAGGACAGAGAGCTGGCATTTCCTCCCACTTATGCCTCCACCAAGTCAAAAATAGCTTTGGTTTGGGAGGCATCACACACAGATGAGGATTCAAACTGTTCTCAAATTGAGGATGTTGCTCTGCCCCTGTTTCTCTGAGAACAACAGTAGGCCACATTTCTGGCTCCAATAGGCTGGATGTGATAATATATGGATCTCCAAGTACTTTGGATTTTATAGGACACCTCCCAGTGGAACGTCTGCAGTTGTTAGCTCAAGGGATGAAAAGCTTGTGAAGCTGTATTCCCACAGCCAGATGGGATATAGGACTTTCTCCCTCAGCTGAGAACCTTGCATTTCAAATCCTGTCTAGGTAAATTACCTTTCCAGGGCTGGGTATTTCCTTTTTGGATATTCCTTGGAAGTAACCACCAGGGAATTAACTAACTTCTTAATGGCTTGGTCAGGCAAGAAGGAAGGAAACTTGCACTGGTCCAGTGGGATGCACCACTTCAGGCATCAGCATCCTGCAATTCTTCCAAGTCGGTGAATCATAGCAGTTTAACTCTCTTTCAAGGGCAAACTTCTTCCTTTCAGATAGGCCCAAGGTAGCAAAGGCAGGGCCTAAAATAGTTCCAGCCAGCATTTGGCTTTGAAAACAATTTCAAAGACTCACTGATGACTGTTAGGAAAAAGTCTAGCCTTGATCTAGAAGAACTGGACAAAGAACATATCTTTGAGTCTAAAGTCTGGAAAACAAGGACCTGTTCAAACAATGAAAATCATTCATTAGTTTTATTTAGTATCTCCATGTAGCATTCCAAGGGAATGCACAAGTAACAAGGCTCACCCTTTCTTCTGCTTGATAGAGTTTAGAAATAATCAGATACCTGCCTAATTCCCTTATATTATATTTTAGTATATTATATTACATCAGAATTAAAAGCAGCCAAAGACCTTGCTACAGAAAAGTTCAAGGTAGCACCTTCATCTCTTTACTATAAACAGGGCCATGGTTCCAGGAGCTATTGTGTGCTTTTCTTTACAAAACACTGTGTTACCTCCTCAGTCGGTTGGGTTTACATTTACGTTTCTCTGGAGGTTCTATTCCCAGTTCAAAGCTGGGCTTTTCCAGGTTATCTATAGCCTGCAGACTTTTTGAGAAGCTAATGTCTGGTAGCTAGACATTCATAGTAAGTTAGGGCATCGTATGCATCAGGATCTGGATCTTGTATAATAAATGAAGAAAATAGCTGGGTAAATGCTTCACTGCTTCCTCAAGCTCCTTGAAGGAGAGTTGAATATGACAGTGGGTCAAACAGGTTTCTGTAGATAATATATCTAATGAGGGAAACTTAAACAAAAAAAGGTCAGGTGATAGGAGCTTGGAGTTGCAATTCGGATGCCAGAACTAGAAAAAGTGTCCATTTGGTCTGACCTGCTCATAAAAGGATACTTTTGAGTGTAATCATGGTGTGTCTTAGTATGGTGATACAAGTTGGAGTCAAATAAACAAATAGGAATAGTGTTTTGCTCTGCCCTTTACGCAGAAATTTTGGGGGTTTTTATAAGAATCATAACAACATTTCACCTAAGATGGAATCCAGATTCATATCTTCTTGAGTAGTTACATCCTCTGGAAAAGCTCTGTAAAAGGTTTTCCTTTCTTCCCTAGACTCCAGTAATAGTGATAATTGATTCATTGATTCAAGATAAAAAATCTGGGTTGTATTCCTGGCAGAAGTCACTGTGAACAAAAACCATTTTATACAAAAAGATGTTTCAAAATGAATTACGGGAAAAGATCAGGAATTACTGCTCTCTTTCTTAAAAAAAAAGTAATATTGGGTTAAAAATCAGATGTTTGAAACAATTTCCTTTAAGATGTTTTAGGTAATATCAGTTAATAAAATCAAAAGGTTTTTAAGAGTCAAATATTCTTTCTTACATTTATGTGATTTGTATAACCTTTTGCACCTTAGCTCATATCAGCAGTAAAAGAGGTTTTGCTACAAAACTGAACTGTCCAGCAGCCAAACACTGCCCCACTGTTTAACAGGCTGCAAGAGCAACAGGCAAGTTGTGCATTAAAAAAACATACAAAAAATGGTTGACATTAGAAACATTTTTCTGTAGCAATGTTCGCATGAAATTGAAATAAGTATTCAAGTTAAAAGGCTAACCTTCACACATATGGCCCCTGCAAGAATTAAAATTTATCCTATATGAGCAGAAAGAGATTTTTCATTCTTTTTAAATAATTGTTTAAAAAGTATTCCAGTCCAAATTATGAACGTCAAGCCTACAAAATGTTATTTTTAAACATCAAGCTGTTTTCTTTTACTTAGAGAGAAGCCAAGGAATAAATTGCTAAATATAGTTTATATGTTGGAAAAAGTGACACAACCTTCATTCTCTTGGTGCTGTAAAATATGTAACTTTAAATACAAATTTTACGGAACAGTATTTTGCTCAACAGAGATTTCATTTCACTGAGTGAATCACATTAATAACACTTAGCTTATATAGTGCTTTTCATCTGTGGATCTCCCAGCACTTTACAAAACGTAAATTCATTACCAATATTTTACAGAGATGCAATAAAGGGATTTGCTGAAGGTTACACAGTGAGCTGTAACACAGCTGCTGGAGGAGTGAAGGCCCGAAGTCTTGTTCCTTGCCTATTAGAAGACAGTGTCCTGTACATTAATTGGCTTTTTGTTCTTCTTTCAGGATGTGTCACTGGAATAACGCCCGGAGACTTTATTATGGTGAAGCAAACCAAGTCAGGTATCCTACAACATTTTGTGATCCAGCTACCGCATTTCTTTGCCCTGTTTATCATTGTGGAGTCTGCATGGACAACTGAGAAAGGCACATGTATACACAGGTCAGCCCCTGATGAAGGAACTTGAACAAAATCAGGGAAAAAAGAAAGAGAGAGATATGACACCGAGCCTTTGACAAGTGACAAAATGAGTTCATTATATCTCTTAATTTTTTTTTTTTTTTCTTTTTAGTGGGTTACCTTGGGAATGAAAACTTGGTGGAATGACAAAAGGAGGAAGAGGAGATTAAATGAGGGGGTGGATATAGAAGGGGTCCAAATAAAACAAAATGTACCATAGAGGAATAGTCCAGAGTGGTACATTCAGCTGTGGTGATGGCTTTCTGCAGGGATTTCTCCAGCATAAATCTCAACATGGCTTTTCCTCCTTTCTGAAATGGGGGTTGCCCCATCCTGAAAGTAGAGAGAGAATGGTAGAAGTTAGAAATACAGATATGAAAGAAATTCCTGAGTGGAAGTGCTCTGTAGCCACCCTTTTCAACCTTTCCCCGAGCAGCAGTACCCGTGTTTGTTACTTCCTTTTGGCTGCATAGTGGGCTCAGGGAGATAGCCTTGGGGACCCACACAGTTTCCCAGAAGATACTTATCTTCCTCAGTAAAATTATCTGCAATTGATAGGAATTTAAGTGGAGATGGCAAGCAGCAGCACCCCCAAGTTATCTGTACTCTGCAAAGCAACAGTATCTCCAGAACCTGTGCCTCGATATTTTCAATCAGAAACTATACTCTTTTACAAAGTATTTGGGAAAGAAATAAAAACTGAATATGGATAGTAGATAACAAAGAATTCATGATCTTGGGTAGAAAACAAATTATTCTTCAGGTAGTTTTCAAAATTCTTTACTTCAAAGGTTAAAAAATGGGATTCTGGCCTCTCCGAATTAAGTGATGGAGATACAAATTTAGATGAAGCATTTCATTCAGGAGAGTCACACTGGCTTTGTGTGGATGGAATCCGGAGCAGCATCTGAAGAACCTGCATGTCAGAGCACACTTGCATCACTTCCCAGGATTCTTGAGGAGGAAAAAGAAAAGTTTTCTGTTACTTCATTTACAGTTGTGCTTTTAGCACTACAATAAAATCCTACATATCATACCCTTGACAGATGTGGAGTGGTGTGTCTCCACATAAATAGAATTAATTAGATCATTGATTCACAGCAGCCGAAAATCCGACCCTCTATTCTACAGCACGTCAATGTTATTACACAAACAATAAGATTTGCTTAACAAAAATATAACTCTGGTCTTTTCAGGTATCACTGATACTTGATTGTTTTGAGTATTGGCTTTCTGACAGGGTTTGGAATGAAGCCATTTTTATTAATTTAGTTATTTTTGCTGATATAAAAGGTCGTCTATCATGTTAATGATGTATCGGTCTGTGGTACCACCGAACAATAATTACAGAATGTTCCTAATAGTAAATCATTTGTCACAATCAGGGCTCACTACAACAACCTTTTGTTGAGCAATAGAATACATTAGGTGAATAGCAATACACCTTTATGCTTACCAATTAAAGGATCCCACACACACAGCATTTACATGAACTTTACAGTGAAGTATCATGAATTATGAACTGCTGCTCACCAAATTGTGCTAGGTATAGAACTCGCTGCTAATTTTTAACTTGTCAAATCATTTATATGTATCTTTTCAAGTATAATTGGAGCTGCAGACAGATTTCCCAGTCTGTCAAATCAGAAGTGTTTGGAAAATTTCAGAGGATCAGGGACTTTGAAAATAGACACAAATAAATATTTAAAAGACCAGCTAATCTATTCAGAATGCAAATATGTCCTGTCACTCTATTACTCCATTTAGATAGTGATAAAATTTCTTTTTGTTTTATCCATTTGGAGAAAACTGTAAAAAGATTTTAGTTTAGGAAAGAGGATTCCAAGCTGTAATGACAGGTAGTACACAAATTACTGACTGGTCAGCTATGAAGAACAATTTGATCACACCCTGCTGGAACATCGATTTTACTTCCAGCTGCTGAATGTCATTAACATATATTAATAAACCAGAGGAGAAACTTTTAGTGCTCATTCTCTCAGAGCTGCCATGTGAAGTTGTGTGACGGAGGTGTTTCATGAATTAGTCTGCCCTAAAATGGACAAATTAGTCTGCCCTTAAACAATAAATAGATTCAATAATTTCTGGGTTTGGATATTCCGTCCACATGGTTTTAAGGGTCCAGGTTGTGTTCAGGTTCAGTAATCCTGCCCTTCCCTTTACCCTGTAAAACCCTGCAGAAGGGAGAGGCCATGACTGTCACTGATGTTATGCCTATTACGAGCCATTAAGTCCTTGGCCACATGAGCTCAGTAATGCCTAGATTGGATGAATTAACCAAACCTGAAAACAGATCTTTTTTTCAGTGGTTCAGAGGTTTCTCACTCTGACTCTTGGATTGATTCAGCGTGGCTTTGCCAGACCACCAGGAGATTGTCCTCTTCCTTTGCAAGGTCCTCATGTGCTTCAAATTCTGGTCATCTGCTGGATCCTTCTCTGTGCTGAACTGTTGAGCCTTCTGCCTCAGGAGAAATGAGGCACACAAAAAGGAGAGAAAAAAGCAGATGAGCTGCCAGAGCAGCGCTGTACTCCACCCATATGCCTCAATTATCTCTCCCAGGCCTCTGCAACACCACACGCCACATCAGGAGCAGCAGAGGGACTACCAATGAGTAATTAAACCTCTTATTGCTTTGCATGGCTGAGTAGTTTTCATAACAGCACCGCACAAAACTTGAGATTCGCAGATTTTTATATAAGCTCCTCAACATTTCTACTTGCCTCTCTCTCCTTTTTTAATTTCGACCGTTAGAATAAACTTTATTGTGAACTGCTGGGAATAAGAGGATTTGAGCAGGCAAATGCTAAGATGATTGTTCATTAAACCCAATGACTTTGAAACTGCCTCTGTGTCAATTAAAATAAAAACTGTCAAATGCTCTAAAAGAGCAGCTTTGTATAATAGGAACTCTGTTGAGTTTATTGGCAAAGAAAGAGAGCCGTTCCATGAGGTTGTGCAGAGGAAAATAATACGCTGTGCTTAGGAATGGTGTCCCAGTCTCTCCTGATTCATCTTCAGTGAGGAAAACTGTATATAACATATGTATTAACATATAAATACACACATACACACTTGCTGGACAGCTGGAGAAAGAAGGGGTTTGGCCTTTTACTTTGTTTTTCTGGTGGATTTTTTTTCCCAAGCTAACAATTAGGATTAATTGTCAACTTATAAACCACGGGGTTTTGTTTTGTTTTGTTTCTAACTGGATGCAGATTTAACACTTCGTATAACTTAAAAATGCCATTTTGTTACAGTAGCCAACCAATCCGACAGGGGATCTTCACGCCTGCGTGTCAAGTGTCAAACATAAAATAGCTGTAAAATGGGACAATAAAAAGCGTGTTACTGTAGGATTCTGACAGCCCCCGCACTTGGCAATTAGGGAGCCTTCATAACAATTAAGAGAATTGAAATCAGATTGAAGAAGTAAGTGTGGGTGCGTAGGATGGACGTGATGGAAGTGCCTTCCTCCTGCAAATGTCCTCCTTTCCCCATCTAATGGCAAAACGTGCGTGCAGTGGCCATTTCTGGTCAAGGAGAAAACAAACACAAGGCAAAGTAACTGGGTCCTCTTGGAAGAAATGATGCTGGGTCCTCAAGAGGGCAGCGAGGAGAAGGCGGGGGGGGATATTTTAAAAAAATTAAAAAAAAAAATAGAAAATTCAAATGTCTCTCCCCCCATCCCCACGAACACCACCCACCCCTCACCATGTTCTGTCCAGAAGAAAAATCCCTCAGCCGCAATGGTTGTTTTTATTAAATTCTCCTCAATAAAAAGCTCAGGCAGGATTTATTAGGTACTCAGGGCGGACGTTTAGTATTTCGCCAGTTATTAAGTGAAAATCAATAGAAAGCAAAGAAAATGGAAGTCACTGCACTGTTAGCACGCTGTTGTCGCCCAGATATTATGTCGGCTGTCTTGTAGATTCATGACAGACGAAAGCGGCCGGGAGAGAACTCTTTCTGCTTACATTGCAGGAGCCAAAGTGGGGTTATTCATTAGATCAGGCAGCTGGCCAGATGGATTTCCAGTTCAGTTTTACCATTTATCTTAAAAACGCCTGTATCGAGTGAGAAAGAACACTGATATTATGTGATATCGATGGCAGCTTTATGTATCTAAATCAGGATTTATTGTTATTTTGTTCTGAAGACCTTTTTTTCTCAAGAAATACCATTTCACTGGAAGAAAATAATAGCTAAAACCTTGTCAAAGATAACCTTTCATGTTGTTCGTGCACCGCTGGCTGTAAAACAAATAGAACCCAGGGTATAAATAGGTTTAACCACATCCTTACAAATCATTCCCTTTAGGATTTTCTTTCTTTTTTTCTTTTTTTTAAATGGTAAAAAAGTGGGGTTGGTTCATTAGTTGTTTTTCTTGCCAGTATTTTAACTATAAATAATGTCAGCATTTGTTTTAATTGCATTAAAAAGCTCTAGAAGTTTAATGTCTCTGAAGGGCCAGAGCAGAAGGGGTTTTTTCTTTTAAGTGGGTGAGTTTGGGGAGGAATTTTTTTGAAGTTTTTTTGTCTTTTGCTTTTTTTAAAGCCTCCCTCTCTGTTACCAAACTTTTCACCCAGATCATCACAACAGAAGCAACAACAGCTGTTCTACCATAAAAAAATGTGTTTTTAAGAGGCAGGACCAGATCTCTGAAAGAGATTAGCTCCTGCTCAGGCGCTATAGGAAAAGTGCGGCTTTTCAAAAGTTTTCAGCATTCAGCAAGTTCCGTTTTCTCCAGATCATAGAGCCCTTTTGCAGGATTGATTTATTTTTGCCCTAATCAGGAACAGAGTGCTGTTCCTCCTGAACCTCATCCCCCTTACAAATGTGTGCTTGGAATGGCTGCAGCATGAGGTGCTTGTACCTTCCGAAAGCACTGGGTACTCGGTTTGAACCTCGTGTAAGCAGACACAAGATTCTCCACCCTTTGATGGTTGAATTGTTGATGGCACCAGGTCTGATGAGCAGTGCAGGCACACCCCGGGCTGGCGATGGCAATCCCAGCATGGTTTATTGCATGTTTTGTCTTCTGGTCCACAAATAAAACCCCGTACTCAAAAACCCAATACCTGAAAAGACAAACCTATGGTAAAATAAAACATGTGTTGCCAATCTCTAAATTATTTTGAAAGTAGTTGTGAGAGGTGGGAGTGGGATTGGTGTTCTTTCAGATAAGAACAATAGCATTGGTTTAGGGGGGGGTTGATTGCCCACAAATTAAATTGAAAGAGACCCATTGGGACACACCAAGAAGCCTTAGAGATTCCACATCTCCATGACCAAGTCCCTCTTTATGCACACAGTCTTTTCAATTCCTTTCCTTCCTCTTAATCCTGCTATTATTAAACATCCTGGCTATTGATGAAACAGCCAGTTCAACCCATCCAGATCCATCCCTGGCCATGGCAGCACCATCCAGGCTGTCCCAACTGGACTTTGCCCATATCGGAGCCCCTCTGGGAGACTAAAACATTTGTCATGACTCAAACAGCAACTTCAAACACAGCCTTTAGTCAGTCATCCTTCAAAGGTTGTGAAGTCTGTAGAGCACAGGAAAAAATAAAAAAGCCACTTTGAGTCAGGCAGATACATACAAGAGAACTTAGAAAGTTGTAAATAACAGCACAACCCTGGCAGGAAGAAGCAGAGTGCATTGCTTTTACAGTTCTTTCCTCTTTTCCTTCTGAAAGTGTCAGCCCGTCAACATTTCATTGATATGCTGGACAGTTTCCCCTAGCTCAGATGTTTTTCTAGGATCTCTGAGTGTTTAGCTTGCCTTTGTATCCACTGTACCATGGGAAGAGGAAACCATTGTGCCTAGGATGGAGTTACACATGTGCTCTTCCCCTAGTGATGGTTCAGCTATTGCTACCCTGCAAAATCCTTTGATTTAGCACCAAATCCCAGGCAACCCCCACCAGAGATGTTTAAAGAGGCAGTGGCAAAAAAAGGAGATTTTTCTCAGCCACAAAGGTTTTCTTTCTTGTATTCAGAAATCTTTAGACACAGGGTGAACACAGTTTATCATTGTCGTGCGCGTTAATCTGCTCCTTCTAGAGCATCTCTGAGTCACTTACAGGCAAACGGGATGTGGTGAAAATCAATAGCTACTGAAGGACACTGGGACCCTCTGTACTGGTGACCATTCACACTTCAATTCTTTAAAAAATTATATTTCACCAAGCAAATTAGGAGCCAGAGCATCCACCCAGAGCATTTGCAAGATACAGGACTATGTGAATACAAGCAAAGGACACATAACTGTGCCTTTTTTAGGCACTTACTTTATATATTTTGATTGAGATGCTGGATGAAGCTCCTACTGATAAATAGGCACAGCAGAAATGTGAATCTGGGGCTCCTACGTCCCAGGTGAAAGCTGTGCAGCAGTTGCAGTGGTTTCAGTTTTATATAGCCATAGGCAGTGTTTCGATGCAACTCTGCAAAGTATTCCTGTTTGTTTGTTCTCATCGTCACTCAAAATACATTTCCAGCTAGGAAAGTTTCACATGAAATAAAACTAGCCAAGAATCCTCTCTCTAGATAATAAAGAAACAGAGTCATGTCTAAAACTCTTTTGCTTAGTTTCTCTTTGAATTTGTGTTCCCCATATCATCGCAGAAGTTTAACAACGAGAAGATATTCATTCGTCTGTGACGTAAATGCCTTTTTCTCATTTTGACCGAAGTGACATGTAATGGTGAACTACCTTCTGAGGGAATTTTTAAATGTAATTATGTGTCTTTCACCAAAACATTTCAACATTTGCAAAATGATGTCTTAGCTGTTTAGTTTAGTTTTATTAGAAAAAAAAAATCCATAATCTTTTCTTTCTTGGTGTGCAGTTCTTGTGTCCTCTGGTGCTGGCAATTCTGTGACTGTGTACAACAACCTGAACCATTTCTGCCCCGGGAAATTTTTTTTCTGATGCGTTTTATCTGTAGTGAATTTCTGTTGTCTTTCCTTAAACTTGCTTTCAAAATACAACATCTATAATGAAGCTAAGGAAAATAGAATGTATCCCCTTTAGTTAAGATACAAAAGCTGTCCTCCCCTACAAGATCATCACATACATATTTTCCAGAAAAAAAAAAACTTTTTAGTAGAAAATAGGAAAAACATATTTTTTTAGCATTTTGCAGCACTTTGTTGTTGTCTGATGTTGAACCCTTTCCGAGTCTGTCTTGCTTCTTCCCTCCGATGTCATCTCCACTGCCTCTCCAATCCCTTCTCTTCTCTTCTGGGCACCTCTGTGGTTTCTGCAGACAGCCAGATCCACACTACAAGCTCTACCAGGAGATCTTTGCGGTCTATAAACTGTTGGCCAGTTTTCCACATCAGTCCCAAGGCAGAAACTCAAGTTTTCTTCCTCCCCTCTCCCTGCCTCCTCCAAGCCAGTTTACTAAGTAGTTTTCTCCGTGAGAACATTAAAAAAATACTAACACCTGATTTGATTAGATCAAGGCTTGCTTTTCTTTTTTTTGAGAATTGTTAATAAAATCACACTTCTGAAAAAAACCAGGATGGAATGTAAATGCTGCACTAATTTAATTACACTTTGGCGCTGGGAGACACTAATGTAAATATTCTGGTGAGTAGGCCTAAGACACTTGAAGTAATTACTTAAAGGCTTCCTTTCAAAGAATCTCCCCCTTTTTATTAAATGCCTTTTAACATTAGCACTTTCTTCCTGACAAATTAAATGAAATTTCATTACTCTCCCTGACTTAATGGCATGAGGCTGCCTGCTGCAAGTGAGAGTTAACCCTCTCTGGATGGAAGACAGAGTTTGCATGCTCTGGTTGGCTCTGGGTGTCACCACATCCCCTGAGCATCCCCTTGGACCACCATCACCATCCTTGAATGTGCCTGCAAGTTCTGCCTTGTACCCCATGCCCCAGAGTACCCCAAATATCAGCTTATGGGTGTATCCAGTTCTTAATTTTCTCCAGGTTTAGGGGAGCACAAGTTGAACCTGGGAGCTAATCCTAGAGGATCATTAAGAGATACGTCCACAAAATTAAAACCCTATGAGGAATTTTGTAGAATTTGTAGAAATATAATATCAGATTCATATTTATAATGATCATTGAGCTGGGTAGACTAATATTCCAGCATTTCATGACACTACAAAACTTCTAAAATATCACAATTCTGGGACCACGGTCACCTTTAATGCTGCATTCATGGACTCACAAAGAGAATTGAGAAAGAAGTGATGTTGCTGATCAATACTTGTGTGAGCAGATTTACTTTTTGATCAAAGCCCACTTGACCAGTCCTTTTTGTATCTTCCCCCTTCCCATTGATTTCTCTTTAAATTAAATAAAAGTGGGGTCAGGTTATCCCCTGTTTTATTTACATACCTACATAGAATCCACAGGTCCCACCAGGCCAGCGTCCAGGCAAGGGAGCTGGTGACAAACTCTCTGTTTATATACTGTCTCTGCAGCACCAGGAGCTGAGCAAAGCTTTTAAAATAGCTGTGGGAGCCAACACTCTTAGGCAGGCAAAAAAAGTGAAGAGGGAGTGAAAGAACAGACCTCTGCCCATGGCATTCCAAGCAGGGAATCCCATCCTGTGGATACCTCCTAAAATATGACTCCCAGAGGTGGGCAGAGCCTGGCAGGTTGGGATGCTTCCAGCCCCCTGGAGGGTTTGATGCTGGGGTCTGCAGCAATTTCACCCCTCAGACAACGTCTGACCCTGCAAGGCTACCAGTGTGGTCCCTGTTATCCACATGATTTTGCCTCTCTCTGTTTCTTCTTCCCCTCTCTAATTCTGAGATTACTGAAGGGCCACTTCAGAGTCAGCCTCCCACCAGATGTGCCTCATGCTGACACAGAATCGTAGAAAGGTTTGGGTTGGAAGGGATCTTAAAGATCATGTAGTTCCAACCCCCCCACCATGGTCAGGAAACCTTCCACTAGATTTCTCCAGTGTACACTCCTGCTAATCCCCTCTCTCTTGCATTATTGTCCTGCAAGGGAATTGTCCTGCAAGCTGTGAACACAGCTACAAACAGAAATACTGCCCCTTTGCTCTGGGGTTCAGCTTGCCCCCAAATGGAGCTGATGAAGGGTGGATTACTCCAGCTGAACATCACAGCCACCTCAAGCCAGCATGCCTCTGTCAAGGTTCAAGCAAGTCATCAAACTCTCCCTGTTTTACTCCAGCAGAGAGTCTGGCCTTACATATAAATAGAAAAAACTACTGAGCTGCTGTATCAAAATCAATCCTGTCCTGCCTCTTGAAGTTGCCAGAAACAGGGGAAATTTATGCTAGTTTTAATAATGGATTTAAAAAGTTCTTTGATGAAAAATTACCTCTGGGTCTGCCTCTTTGCAGAGTGCTTCACCCATAGTACATGAGTTACCAGTGCCAATTTCCATCTTATCACAGATGTCCTTTCTCAGAACGCAGAGTATTTGGGACTGAAAACAAGGGCCTTGCAAACTGAAGTTCACATGGAACATTTTTTTTGGCAGGGTCCGTAGGTCAGCCTATAAAGAAAGAAAATATCTCTGTTTTCTTCTGCAGAGTTATCAGATTTTGAAAAGAGAGCTTTCTCCTCTTGTGAGGTCCAGGTAAAAGTTCACCCATTCCCTGGCTGCTTGCTTCTGACAAACAAAAATTAAGGACCTGAAAATAACTATTTTATCTGAAAAAATGCTAAACATCCCAAAACAAACATTCGGCTGTGCCGCTGCCAAATTCCACAAGTAAGAGAGCTGCAGGCCGAGACAGCGCTCGTCTCGCTGGGGAATAACGGGTAAAGTTTGGCCAGCTGCCCCTTCCAACCCTTCGGGGACCCACAATCCAATTGCAGTGTCTTAGCGGATGTGAATTTCAAGGTTACACCTGGGTGTTCAAGGGCAGGGCCAAGTGTAATCGGCACTTAGATCATAGATTAATCTTATTTGCCATCTATTAGGTTTGATTCCTGCTTCCCGCTCTCCCTCCCTAAAGCCAGGATTATTGTGATAGTTTAAGATAATGGATTCTAACGGAAGAAAGGTCATGCAGGCATTGAGATTTGGAACCTTAAGATAATATGATTAATCTAAAAGCTTCTTTCTAAAAGGGGAGGGTATACTCTCATACGTTTAATTGAGGGGAGAGAGCGAGAGAGAGGGAGGGATGGATGGAATTAGCAACATGAAAGGAGGAGTGAAGGATCCTACTTTTTGTCAACTGCAATTAATTAACATAGTGAGGAAACGCTCTTCATTCATTTTCAAGCTGATAAAACTGGTCTTCTTTTCTTTTAAATCCCTGAAAGTGATGATTATTCTATTTTTAGATTTTTTAATTACGAGTCATTAACTGACAAAAACACGCATATTCGTTTTCAGGGATACGTACATGACAAATGTAAACTACCTGGGGTGCATGCAGATATGCATGTAAAAATTTATGTGCTGAGGGATGGAATTTGCTGTATAAATGAGATATTCTAGTATCAGGTGCTTGGATTTTATAGGCACTGTAAGAAAACTCCACAATAGAGAAATACACTGTGATAAGTTTATAGGGGTAGCCAAAATGTTCTGGGGACTGTGGAGAGAGACTTGCTGTCCCAAAGAACCAGAAATACTATATTGCTGCACAGTGTGACATAATAAAACCTATCCTTAGTTATTTATACTGCCTGAGATTATCAGATAAAGGAATTTGAGAACAAAGAAATAGTCCCTTTGTTATTTATGCCGTTTATTTACTTGGGCATTTGGATAACCAAACATAAAAAAAAAATAAAATCATATCCTTGTGTTCAGCACATGTTGTTTCAATACCGCAGGAATTTTTTCAAATATTTTTTGAAAAATGTCTGTCATATTTCTATTCCATTTTTAAATCATAAAAATATTTCCCTTCAGATTTATAAACAACTACTGAATACTAATAAACATGTTACAGGCCCAAATCAGGATTTTTATTAACAACAATTTAAGTATGATGACCCTGCCCACCCACTGACTTAGAAAAACAAAGTGGAAATATTTTTTAACTGACTCCTGGCTTTGAGATCTTTTGTCCTATCCTGGAAATGTTCAAGGCCAGGTTGGACTGGGACCTGAACAGCCTGATCTGGTGGGTTGCATCCCTGCCCGTGGCAATGGTGAGGGCTGGAACCAGATGGTCTCTACGGTCCCCTCCAAGCCAAACCTTTTCATGGTTCTGTGATTCCATGATTCTATGGTTCAGATATCATCCTTTCCTCACTGGTGTTTTTCCTCAGTCAAAAAAATTAAAGTAAGATGCACACACAGCATTGTTCCCCCTCTATAGGACTTTGTGCAACCATCTAAAAATCATAAGCTTGTGGAAAAGGTCACTGGAGTTGGGAATGCTGTAGGTAAATGGGCTGTTCTGTATTTCCTGTGTCTGGATTTACCAGTTCTGGATTAATGGTTGGACTCACTCAAGATTAGACATCTTTTCTAACCTAAATGATTCTGTAGTGGACGGATTCAGAACTCTTCACTCTTAGGTTCCTTGGGGGTCAGAAGACCAGCCCCATAACTCTATCACCCTAAAGTGCATGCACATATCTATGTGCACATCCCCGAGCCCACTTCCGAGGGTTCCCACCCTGCCTGGAGCAGAGCCATGATGCTGCCACAGTCCTTGTTACCACGAAATGTGTGGAGCCTCTCATTTTAATCCCCTCCCTTCAGGACCAATTTTTTCCCTTTCCACAATACATCCTCTCAGCTCCTGCACAAAAAGGAGGGCAGGAGAATTTCCTTTCTCCCTGACCTTGCAGCCTGACAGAGAGCTACTGGTGAGATTATTCCTAGAAACTCAAGAACCAAACCAAGTGTTACTGCTGCCGTGGCTGAAGGGTAATGTAATTAGAACTTGAGCTACGACTGCTTAATACAACCTGTAATAATAATATATGTCTATCATCATTCAGAGCTATTCTAAGACTCGGAGCAGTATTAAAAGCCATAGGAAATAATTAGTAGTGAAGAGGAATCATGAGTTGCAGGGTGCTGCATTCACACAAGAACCAGCTGCATATGGCTTTAAAAATGACTGTCTCAAACATATGCCATCCCTGCAAGAGCATCTACAGATAAGTTAATATAAGAAAAGATAAAATCCCAGCAATGGATTAAGCTGTATATTAAGCTTTATAATTCCGTGGATAACTGAGGGAAGGACATTAAACTGAGGATGGAGAGAGGATGGAGCACTTAAGATCTAACTGTGGGTATGCACGAGTCAAATGGTTGCTGCAGGTTTTTCACTCAGTTTGTGAAAATGAGAGTTTTTATCAGGTAATATTGCTCTGTAAAGTGTTTTAGAATATCATATGGAGCAGGAAATCCCAGGGAATGCAGCAGTGAGAGCAGATAGAGCTGCTGGGTGAACAGGCCTGCAGCAGCTGGATGCACCTTCGAAAGGGGCTGAACAGGAGTAGGTGGAGGTAGGGGTGAGTCACAGTTAGTGATGGACAGACACACAGATCAGTCAGGAACTCACTGTCCTCCTTTTCGAGGTGCCACATTGGCACACAGTTAATTGTGCATAAAGCATTTGAGAGTCTCTATGTCGTTTACTACAGTTCTAATTTGCCTCCACAGAAGTGTCATATTTTTGATGGTATTTTAGCCACATTGTCATCTCATTCCTTCTAGAGACTGCATTCAGGGAACTAATTGTGATGGCAGAAAAATAAATAATTAGGCCAATCCATATTTTTGAAAAGTCCTCTACGAAGCTGCAAAAAAAAGGGACGTTTAAGACTGCCTGAAATTCATCACTTGGGACTGAAGGACCTGATCCACCAAAACTCCTTGGCCAGGGACACCAGACATTTAAACACACACACACCAAGTGCACACACAGTTCCACTGGCCTTGGCATGAAAGTAAAGGTGTCTATGCCTCTTTTGCTGTGTCAGTATCCAAAATTTGGTGACTTTGGGGAAAGCTGTTTTCAGCCATCTCTTTCAGAATCAGACCTTGTGTTTTTAGAGAAGGGTATTTCCACAACTGGCTTTGAGCTTCAAGTTCAAACAACCCCAAAGTTTCAAAAGCAAAATGCTAAAATGTCTGTTATTTTGGTTTTTATCCGCCAGTTTTTGCAGGATTTGTGAGCCACAGTGCTGCAAAATGGGGCACTTGGTTAAACAGTCATAAAGGGGACTTTGCTGTGACATTCACCAAAAATCCTCTCACTGTGAAGCAACATTAGCAAATCTCCAGGCTGATGTTCTGTCTGTTGGTAGAGCAGAAACAAATATTTCCCATGCTGGGGCACCCCAATATTACCCAGAAACATATTAACACTATAAACAAGAGGTACTGCGTCACTTCCACCCTCTTTATACAACCATCACTTTTTGAAGCATGCAGACAGCTTCAAAGCTGAAAACAAACCTAGAAAAGACTTCAAGATGGAAATTAGTGGAATAAATGACAGAATTTTCTTTATACTCAGAAAAACAAAATAGAAAAGGACAGTCTCCATAGGGCACTCTGTTGCCTGGGACCTGGGGGATTGCACAGACAGCTGAAAGCTTCCCATGGAAGGTTTCTTCCCTACAGAACAGAGTTCTTCAACTGGAAGTGTTGGTCCCCATTTCCCACAGATGAGTCCTAAAATCTGCCATCACAGGGCAACTGCCTAAATGCTTTCAATCACCTCAGCAGAAAACATTTTAGCAGAATATTTCCCCGCTCCTCCTTCATTCAGCTGCTGGGATGGGTATGTTTTTCACCTTCCTTGGAAGTAGTTGTCAGCTCTCTTCAGCCTCTCTAGAGGAAAAGCCTCTGACTAATATATGATGTGCTTATTCATCCCAGACGTAGGGCATATCATTCTCGAATGACTGACAAGCGTTCTAAAATGAAGAGAGCTCGAAGTGTACTCTAATAGTGATGGGAAGCATTTCTAGTCAAACATAAAGCAAATTAATGTGAGCCCCCACTGCACCTTTAATCTGGAAATGTCATAAAGTAATAAGCAGAGTGACCCTGGCAATGTCTAAGGTTGGATTTCAATAGATTTACATCTTAAAGGGCAACTACATATTTTTAAGTAGTAGGGGACCAAATTCAGAGCTCCTCTTTCACCAGTGCAAATCTGGAGGGACTCCACCAAACTCAGCTACAACAGAGATCAGTGGATGATCCTATTTTATAAGTCTTCATTACAATAATGCTCATCTCTACATCAGTGGGCAGCTCCCCCATCAAAAAAAATCCAGGCCCCTCACTATCTCTCATTAACTTCAGAAAGGGCAGACTCCAGTCTGTGTGTCTCATTTCAAACGAGTTTCATCAGAAGTATATTTAATTAACACACTCTTTTGATTAGCATTCAGAATGAAAAGCTGTTTTGAGCAGCTCCCAAAACAGAAGTTTCAGTAACACAGACAAAAAGCAATAGACTGCAGGTCGCATCCCAGTGCAGAAGAAACAGTTTTCTTCCAGAAAGGGAGTTATCGATCCAGACCTGAGCCTTCTGTTGCTGTAGCAATACCATATTTTCCAGGTGAATAAATGAATGAATATACAAAATACTCACATCAGTGACACCTGAGGAAATTCTTTAAATTATCTTATCCCTCCTTTCCATCAGTCTTATTTAGAGCCCTTTGTTTTCTTTCTTAAGACCTATTTTAGATGGAGGAGACCAAGAAATCCATTTCCTAACTAGATTCAATGTTCTTCAAGGAAATTAGGAGACCCAAAGGAGTGAATATTGATGATAAAATGGCAATGACTCCCAAGAGCTCTGCAGTACCTGACACCATATCCTGAAGGAGAAATATGCAGTTGGTGAGAGGAAGGCTATACTGGGACATCCAGCAGCTCTCTTCAGTGTTTGTAACTGTTATTTGCATTCTCTGTATGGCCTGTTCTGGGGTCAGCCCACACCAGGTGGTGCAGAACCTCCTCCCGCTCTGGTCGTGATCCTGCTGCATGTCATATGGAGCCTTCCCCGCCTACGGGACATGACTTTTGGAAAAATCTCTTCCAGTCACAGTTGGGCATCCTCTCTGGGGAAATGCATTGGTTTTCTCCTGATGGGCACCCAAGGTGGAAGCACTCGTGGCTCAGGAGTCCAAAGTTGAAGGAGCGAAACAGGGAGAAAAGCAAAATGAGAGCGTTGCCACACAATTCCATCTCCTGCAAAAACAGAGCTCTGCTTGAAGAGGTAACCCATGCTCAGGGGATGGAAACTCAGTAAGCATGAAAAAGTTAATACAATTCAACAATTTACAGCAAGATTTCATGTTAAAGACATCTATTTATTTCTGCACTAGGAAAAAAAAAAAGAGCGTTGCATTTTTGCATTAATCCCCTACTCTACCTGCCATTTTCTCTAAAACACAGGAAATTATCAAGAAAAGATTGATAAAAGAATGAGGGGGAAGACATCAAGTAGCAGGTATATCATTGTATGTGTGTGCTTTCACTCAATACAGGATTACATTTCAGCTTAAATCATTCCAGGGGTTGGAAAATAAAAGAAAAAAAGAAAGAAAAAGGAAAATAAAATACATTTTGTGGTGAGCTGACCCTAGCTATATGCCAGGTGCCCACCAAAGATGCTCCATCCCTCCCATACTCAGCTGGGGAGGGTAGAGAAAATATAACAAAAGGCTCATGGGTCAAGACAAGGGCAGGACGCATCAACCGGGTAAGGTTTTGCTTCTTGAAATTCCAGTCACTGGTATCACCTCACTGAGGAAATGGAAAGGCAGAAGTGTGCAAAATCATGGGCTGTCCAACAGTTAGAGCGGGGAAGGGAAGACAGACCCTTTGGAGCATCAGGCACAGACTGGCCATGTAGCCCTGAGGCGGTGGCAAAGCGCCCGGCGCTCAGAAGTGTCAGGGATGACTCCTATTTAAATTACTGGGATCTGCAAGAGCCATGCACCTCTTGAGGAGAGGGGGACGTCAGGCTCTGAAATGTTATGGTTTCCCCCAATGTAAAATGGGGTTAATCATACATCCCTAACTCACAGGGGTGTTGTGAAGATTGATCAGTTAATGTTTGTACAGAGCTTTGGAAATGTAAAGTGCTATATAAATGCTAAGGATTATTATGTTCCACTCTTTCTCTGCAGCTGAACCCTTTGGGGAAAAGGAAGAAAAATCTATTAAAAAGTGCTACTTGCATTTTATATCTCTGCTTCTTTTTCTCTTCCTTGATGCTTTTAGTAACTCGAGGGGGGTGATTTCTAAAAAGGATTTGTGGGCTCATGTTCTGAATCCTCTGTCAGCCTCCCTCACCAGTAGCTAACCTCATTTTCATTCATACATATTTAAGGTGAGATATGACATCCTTTAACATACACCTATACCCCATGGTCAGTGCTTGAGTTCACGCTGCAGCTTCTAGTGCAGGATATGTCCCTAATCCTCACTCAGTTAGGACATGGTGGCATTGGCTGCAGGGCTCGTGGACCAGATCCTCCACCTGGGCTTTGGCTTCCCCCAGGAATTGGCTGTTGGATGATGAGCCTGTTATGAGGTCTAGCTCATCCCTAACTGAACATTAAGGAACACATTTAGCCCTGTGAGAAGATCTGTCTAGCTCTTGGTGACTCATGCCTGTGAGCTTTAAGTGTAGGTTTCATGGGTAGAAACACCACTGGAAGTTACCCCTAAATTTAAAAGTATGAAGGAAATAAGGTTGACAAAGAAAATCCATTCTGTCAAAATCAAGAGTTGCTGTAGAGTTATTGGGGCAATATTTCTGTCTCCTCAGGCAAGAGAAAGTTGGGGCTGTTTAGCCTGGAGAAGAGAAGGTTGCATGGCTGCATAGCAGCCTTCCAGTGTTTGAAAAGGACCTACAAGGAAGCCAGGGAGGGATAAGACAAAGAGGAATGGCTTAAGACTGAAAGAGAGAAGATTTAGATTACATATTAGGAAGAAATTCTTCCCTGTGAGGATGCTGAGGCACTGGAACAAGTTGCCCAGAGAAGTTGTGGATGCCCCACCCTTGAAAGTGTTCAAAGCCAGGCTAAAAAGGCTTTGAGCAAACTGGTCTAGTGGAAGGTGTCCCTGCCCATGGCAGGGGGTTGGAACAAGATGAATTTTAAGGTCCCATCCAACCCAAACCATTCTGTGATACTACCAGATAATAAAACCCTACCTAAAGAAACTACATCTTGTCCTACAGGTAAATCTCCTTCCTGCCATATAAAACCTTTAAACCACACAGAATGTCTACAGGTGTGTATGAATGGTTCAGTCACTCTGGGCACACTCTACAGGAGGGCTGATGCCTTCCTAGACATAACCCACCCCAAAACTTCAGCATCTCATGCACAGTGAACATTATCCTGCACACCAGCATGCACAAAGTCCCTTGTCCTCTCTCTCAGCCTTCTCTGACACTTAGGATTAGACCAGTAATACACTGAAACCAGTGGAAAGATTCCTGTTGGTCACTGGTCATGGTAATCCCTTTAGATGCAAAGCTGATTAAGTTGCTTATGACCATACACGGAAACAATGGCTAAACACAGGCAGGTGGCACTCGCCAGCCCCGGCGCCATTCCCAGCAAACACGCTCTGCCTCCTGGAAATATGTGGGACAGTAAAGCAAGACCCAGGATAAAGATTTGCAAGCCAGAAAAGTACCAGAGTGGGGAATTAAACTTTCATCTGCAACAGTAATTCAATCAGAGGATTTGCAAGAATAAATTAATTAAAAGAAAGACAAAACAACAGCACAAATGGTCTCAATAACACACCTTAGCCGATACCGATGGTGCTACAACATTTTAATAAAGAAATGGTTCCCTTTTTTTTAAAGTAAAACTCCCTCTCAAGTAAAATCCTCTTCAAGTAAGAGCTTTATTATCTCCAATTTCTTGGCAGCCAGTAGAGTAAAGGTCACTTAATAAAGTGCATTTATTCCTCATTGCAGGAAAACAATATGTCATCCCTGCGTTCATTATTTACCAAATTGTCTTCATTTTTTTCTTCACCTGCTGCGCTTTGGGCTATAAAAATAAATAAATATTGTAGAACTAAGCCAGGTATTTTCAGAAAGGATCAGAATTTGTCAAATATACTCAGTTCACAGAGAGTAAAGGAGAGCGGAAATCAGAGCAGTGGTGCTGAATGATTCATTTTCAAGAAAAGATATCCAGTTAGAAATGCAGACAGGGAGAGGGCTGAGTTTAAATAAGCTGAGAAAGAGTCATAAACTGTGAGTGTAATCATTCCTAATAGCTCAAAATGCATGACAAATAACAGCTGAAAAGAGTCATTTCAGGATTCTCTGATCCTGTGTCATCACTTGACCAAAGAAAAAATCAGATCTGAATTTCCTTTTTCTGAACCAGAGCCCACACTATCATTTGACCTAATGAATCTTTGAAGGCAATAAAAATAAACTTTACAAATCTGATTGCAGATTTCAGGATCTTTGAAGACAGTACCTGAGAGCACAAATAGTCAACAGGTTTTAGGGTGTAAACAAAAAAAATCTCACACACTGGAGGTTCATACATTCAAACACTCTGGTTCTTTTAGCACTGTTTTCTTCCTCCGGCCTCTCTCTTTAACTTGTGCATATCCACAGCCTCAAGGTAAATGAAATGACACGAGGTAAAGCTGGAAGGAGGTTAAAATCTTTACATATCTCAACACCGATTTTTTTTTTTAGCAAGCATTTTAATTTTTATCCCTAGCATTTTTCAACCAGCTCTAGACAAAACTAATAGGATATGCGTCTACCACATCTGCGACTTTTTAATTCGTGTATGTTGCATCCTATTTCCCTGCTCTCCATCTGCTTGTTGTCTTTTTAAGCTACGATGGTGCAGCAAGTCTTACACTGGCGGATGCTGAGGGGCTGGAGTCTGATTGCCTATATCGCCTTTCCAAATCACAGCCTTGCTCCCTAGAAAAGAGATGTGTCCCTCCATCCTTCCCACAGTGCCAAACTCCATTTGACTAAGATTAGAGCTGGAGGGAGATTTTATGATGACAAGGCATTATTTAAGATGCATTAGCATCCCTGTGTTGCAGATGTACATGCAACAAAATCATCTTACTTGGAATCTCCATGAATTTCTGTTTTGATCTTAAGCACTTTAACTGATAAAATTTCACTTGTGCCTGCAGTGCATCCATTCCTCCACAAGTTAGGGGAGCACCTAAAATGTAAAACTAAACCTTTAGGGGGTTAATACGCCAGCTGGAATAACTCCTTTGGTTGAAGTTTATTAAATCCAGCCAGCAGACTGATTGCTAATAGGATTTGCAGTGTAATATCTCCTTGTAAACAAAAATACTGCACTTATCTGCTGGGCATCTCAGTTGCATGCGTGTGTGCGTGCAAATGCGTGGCCCTACGAATCTCTTTTCTGCATTTATTAAGCATCAGGAAGTAATCTCCTCATGGTGCAGCCAAATGTAAAACAAGAAAACTCTTTAAAGCGGTCTGTAGCATGCAAAGCAAATCCCTGTAAAAAGCGGGTCCTCAGTATAAAATTTGCTAAGTTCTTTAGAAAGCATATAAAGATATTTAGCCTCTTGTTCACATACAGAATAGAGTTGTCTTTCTTTTGTGTTTCTTTTCCCTCTATCCACTCTTTCTTGTTTTCCCCCACATCCCACAAATGCACAGAATTTTGTCCCACCATTTGATCTTGTGCCTCATGCACTATGCCACTATAACATCAACCTGGCCAGTGTCTCCCTGAAAGAAAGTGTGCTCATTGTGTCACCCCCCCAGGAGTCAGGATTATTGAATGCTTTTATAATTTTAATGAGGTCCCCTCTTATTCACCTCTTTTTGAGGCTCAACAGGCCCAGCTCCCTCAGTTTTTCCTCATAGGAGTGATTTTCCAGACTCTTGACTAATTTAGTGGGTCTCCTGGACCTAGAGCTCCATGTCTCCCTCGTACTGAGGAGCCCAGAACTGGAGACAGCACCACAGATGTGGTGAGGACTCAGCCCCACCAGTCCTGAGTAGAGGGACAGGATCACCTCCCTTGACCTGCTGGCAATGCTCTTTCTAATGCATCCCAGGACACCATTGGCCTCCTTGGCCACAAGGACACTCTGCTGGCTCATGGACAGTTTGTTGTCCACCAGGACCAGCAGGTCACCCCCCAGCCTGTACTGGTGCATACAAAAAGATATATTATCAGATAACAATCTTTAATACGCCATTCCGTCTTAAGTTTATGCATTTGTCAGAGTATGAAAAGTCTCTGTCATATATTTCCTACAAGGATTGCCACATGTAAAACAATAATAGAAATAGAAAACTCATGTTTTGATAGCAATACTGGATAGTGATGCCACCTGAGCTGTCACTCAGCCCTCACAGGTAACCTCATGTGTCTTTCCTCTGTTTCTTCCCAAATGGAAGCAAGAGCAAGGCTAGGACATGAACAAGTAGCAGAAGCAGCCCGTAGCCATGGTGGTTCTGTGGATGGGAAAGTCATGGGAACAGCTGGTGCTTTAATCCAGACATTTCTCCCTCCACACCTCAAGGCTCCTTTGCCACCAGCTGTAGCAGCAAGAACTTTCCTCCCATAACTTCTGAGTAAAGCATTTGAGACTCAGGCACTAATGTAAAGTCACCTAAATTCTGCACAAAGCTGTAAAGCAGACAGGATGGAAAAAATCCCTCCAAAGTTTTTGCTGTTATGAATTCAGATATTTTTTGGCAACATTGTCCAGCAAAGAGCATCTCAGGAGTGAAGAGGTGAGGGCACAGGCAGGTAAGCGCATTGAATTCCCCTTCTCCATAAAGAAACACTTCCTAACTTTGCTGGCAACCCCACAGACAAAGCTGGAATCACTTTTTCTTGCTCACAGGGAATGGCCACAGGGGCTCTGCCTTGCATGTATGATCATAAGAACCCACATTTTGACACCTGAATAGAGGCACAGACTGGATAGGCCGAGCTCAAATATCTGGCACGTTTCCTGGTTGCCAATTCATACTGCTTGAGATACCTATTATACAGAGAAAAGTAGTTCCCAATCTTAGCCTAGAAATCCACAGACTTTTTTTTTCTAAATTAAAAGCAAATAAGACTCCTAAATTGCAACCCTCACTTATCAAATGGCTAATGTTATCTCATTCTGCAGTTTTAGCCAGCTCTCCCCAGTGGTCTGCCAAATAAATACCATTCTTTGTTTCATCCAGATTGATCTTCAAATCAGTCTGCCCTCCACCCAGCTTCTATCTTCTGAAGACACTAAATGTATCATTCTAGCACATTAGTGTAATTGCCTATAATAGAGATGTGCAGTTAGAGGTAATTTACATGCACATATGCCTAACAGTGCCCTCACATCCTCATTGAGCATAAGGGATGGCAGGTAGAACCTTGTGAATGAGTTAGATGAACACTTTCTCATTATTATTCTCTATATATTTCTTTTTTTCTCTTCTTTTTTCTTTCTTTTTTTTT